>JAAXYV010000256.1:0-13586 GCA_036851875.1 Novacerus sp. FZ-2019
CAAGTGGGCAGCCATCGTTGTCTGGCGCTCCAAAACTCTTTCATGGCCTGTGCATGGTATGCAGACTGTAAAATATGATGCATCACCACTATATGCTTGTATATGTAAACAAATACTGTACCTGAGGAGAACTATTTTTCCAAGGCTTGGCATACGCTCCAGTAGAACTGTCTGGAAAATATGCATTCGTTCCTCCAACCGCAACATTTAAGCCGAAATAAAACTGAAATAATAATTTTATGTATGAATATTGTCTTCAGAAAAGTTTATGATAATTTGCATTTGTTAATTTGAGTTCGTCTTCATCTATGTACTTTCTGGTCAAAAGGTGCCATTTTTGAATTTTCAGAATACTGCCACGGATTTTCCGCCTTATCCCCAAAGTCACCTAATGCCCAGAAACCTTCTTTTGAAGGGTAAATAGCTGCAATATCCTCTCCATCAATACCGAATTTTATATGTTCTGCAAATATAACAACGATTAAGAGAAACAAGTTGACAATACTTCTTTAAAATGAAGAAAGCAATGGGAGTTTCAGATAATAATCGTACCTGGCGTCCATTCAATTTGATATGTATGAAAGTCCAAATGAAAGCCTTGACCATCTGCAGAATTCTTCTCAAAATTTGTTTTCTCCCATGCGTTCAATGGGTGGTATGGACCAAAATGTAATGACTGGGCAATTTGTTCTACCCCAATATTTATCCCGTCAACATCATACAGCTTTCTATTTCCTCTGGATTCCAAAATATCAATTTCACCTGAAGCTGGCCAAGTGCCATATTGGTTACGTAAAGGTAGAAGCCAAATAGCTAAAAAATAGTCATAGATTATTGTAAACCTTTTCTAATTTCAAACACTAGGAATTTTATCTAATATCGTACCTGGCCAAAGCCAATCACCACAAGGCATTTTGGCACGAACTTCTATTCTGCCGTACTTAAATGCAAAGGAGTTAACAGTACGCAGACGCGCTGACATAACTGGGTTGATAATATTTTTTCGACTTCCTTGTCTGATGCATCCATCGTAAAGTGAATTTGTGCAGCTAGTATTGTGTTTATATTGAAATTTATGTGTGATTTTTATTTTACATATTATGAGCAGAACATATTTGAAAAAATAATGTAAATTTACTGATCAGCCGGACTTGCACCTCCCAGTTGTATACGACCAGTTGTTAAAAACTCCTCACCCAGTTGATCAGATGTTAAGGTTGGTTTAATATATAATTTTCCATATTTAACATAGCTGTTAGACCTATTATTCTGATATATTTGGAACTCTCCATTCTAACAAAATATAAAAATCATGATGTTAAGATCCAATCTATTTTTATTTTTTGAACAAATAAATACACATTTAACTAATTGGACCGAGAACAAAAAACTTTTTTTTCGATTTCTTTCGCTATAGCGAAGAAAAGTTGGGTGGTGCGTGGTATGTAATACATGTTTGCAAGATATAAAGAAATAAAAAAATATCTTACTGTTCCACTATTTACCTAAGGGTAAAGGTTGTTTTTTATGCTAATATATATTGTATTATGTAAACATATTTGAAATTGTTTATTTGGTTTAGTATTTTTGTCAATTCGTCTTCCCGGATAGTGCTCAAACTTTAGGTTGGCATGATATGTTTACGTCTAGGTGACATGTAAAAGTTGAGCTTACTATTTCGAGAAAATATATTAATAACGAATATTAACAAATATCTCAATTTTGACAGAAAAACAAAAACTTTTATGCAAAAACTGCAAAAGTAAGATATTTTTTTATTTTCTCAAAATTGTGCGCTCAACTTTTAAATGTCACTAGTCTCTAACTAAAGTTTGCTCGCTATCCGGGATTTTTATTAAACACTACACCAATTAAAGATTTAAAATATGCTACTTATAAAATATAAAAGACACTTTAAGTGAAAAGTGAAACCGTAAGATATGTTATTTATTTTCTTGATATTTTGCACACATATGGTTTACATACCAATACCCAACTTTTCTGCACTGGCGGAAAAAATTGAAAAAAAAGTTTTTCATGATCCGTATTTCGTACTGTTAACTAAGCTTTAATGAATATTCTGTATACTAAATATTTGTAATATTTAGAATACTTTTTCGTTAAAAACTTACACCACCTCCAGCTAGGGTTATTTCGTGGTCCCAAACATCCAGGTTAAGTGAATTGAACTCCTCTTTAAAAATCAATTCTCCAGGCTTGGCTCTGCCATTTGTATATTCTGTTACAGACCATTGCTCTTTGTTTCCTAAGAACGTATTTGAACCTATAAATCCACAAGCTTAGTAATCTATGAGCATAATTTTAATAATTTCTCTGTTAACAGATTATCTATCCGTACCCGATATATAGGAATGCCCACTCTGTACAAGAATAAGAAGAGATATTTGAAGAAAAATATTAAATTTGCAAAATATTTCCATGATTCTTAGCGAAAATTAAAAGTTCACCAAACAAGCCAACAAACCGAAGCCAAATCCCAATATTTTTGCAGTTTTACACAAAGTTGCATATCACCCAAGCTTTCAAGTGCTCTTTGGATTCAATTCAACACGCACATTAGTTTTTTTTATGTCAGCTCTTTAATTCATCTACTGCTTATTTCCAGAAATAGCACAGGATGAATCATTCTATTTCGGTTTCAGTCAAAATATAAAGCTTCTTCATTCATTAAATAGCCTGTTTCAATAACGCGGATGTACAGGTAGTAATGTCAACTCTCTTCTGTTACAGGAAATTACACAGTCAACGTAATTACATTCAACATTTTGAATTTACAATGAACTGGACACGGAAACTTTTCCTTTCGGCAATATAACTATGTAAGTATGATACTATACCCATACCTCACAGGAATTATATTATTCTCATCCGCTTATAATATATCCGAACAGCATCATAATATGTATATTGCATATACTACCTAACCTGCGGACATGTACATCAGGTTTCCAACCAATCTAGCTAACCTTGCATGACATAATACAATTTATTAACCTTCAACCTTTGGCTATTGTCCTTATTACAATACTTGTATAGCCATGCATAATGGGACATCCGAATAATCAAGAGTGTCACTGTCACTTTTATTCGTGCAGAATTCATTCAACCCTGACAAGTTTAATTCAACAATATTTAGGGAAATTTGTCTACAAAATATAACTACTGCCGTGAGTCCGCGTAAAAATTAATGCAATATATTACTTGAACTGATTTGTAAAATGATTGTATCAAAATTATTCGTCTAAATATGTAGCTTATAAAAATTTTCCAGGCCACGAAATAGACCAAGACTACAATCTATCCTGATAAGTTGCAGCCACATTACTAATGTAGAGGTGTATAAACGCATGCCTACAAGCCGATACCAGCTAAATACACTTCCAATGAAATAAATCATTTCATTGGTGCTAAATCTATTTAGCTTCTAATATACTAGTCTTCAAAGTAGGATGAAATTTTCACTAATTTGTTTCGTTGCTTCCGGTTTTATTCGCAATTAAGGAATCCTTTCAACTGTTTGCAATTATAGCCCTTAAATGATTTTTACACTTACTAGATTTACTGTCGTTGACCTTTACCTTTGGAGTTACAAAGTTTGTACCTACCCACGAAAAGACAGTGTTTGTAGTATATTATGCCGTGATTATGGTATTGAATGGTAATTATGATTGTGACTTTGACCCTGAAGAATACGTATATCTGAATGAAAAATACAAAAACTGTAATTTGAAGGTTTCCTTCCAAATAAGTATGAGTCAGAAAGAATTCAACTTACAAGGGAACATCACGACATGGTAATGGGCTTTTCAAACGGAATGTACTTTTTCAGACTATATCGACTGCGCTGATTACGAATATGCTCAAACTTGGCTGTCAAAATCATTTCCTCGAAAGATATTAAGAAATTTCTGAAAGCATAGGCAAGTTTGGCTGCTCATATACAAAATATAAAGTGAATTCGAAATCTATTTTTTGTCGTTTTTTCATGGTAGACGTATTCTTTTGACCAAGTAATTTTTTCAGATTTAAAAAATGTATAAACAACCTTTTCTCCTATTTCTTTTTTAGATATAATTCTCCATAAGGATATTCTATATTTTCAAAACGTCAAATTTTTCAGCAATTACTGTACTGCTCCTTTATTGAAACAAAATGAGTATACAGTTGCCTCGAAAATGTGACATACCTAAATTTATCCAATTTAGGCTCTTATTCAACAATTAGCTACGTTTAGACTTTTTGAAAATGTAGAATATCCTTCAGGAGAATGACATGTAAAGAAATTAGAAGATAAGTGTCCCCCTTTATGTGTTTATAGAATTTTAAAATGTGAAAACAAATTACTTGATTAAGAAAATACGTCTACCATGAGAAAAAGACAAAGAATAGCTTTAGATTGAATTGTATATCTTGTATATCGACTGCAAACTTTGGAGTATATGAGCAGCCAAACATTGACTATGCTTTTAGAAATTTTTGAATATCTTTCGAAGAAATGATTTTGACAGCCAAGTTGGAGCATATTCGCAATCAGCGCAGTCGATATAGTCTGAAAAAAACATCCCATTTGAAAAGCCCATTACCATGTCGTGATGTTCCCTTGTTAGATGCTTAAAAACCCTTACGATTTCAAGCCTGCAGCTACAATGTGGAATGATTGCAAGTCCTATTATTAACTATCACTTACGTCAAGCGTGTAGTTTGAATCAAACAAGATCAAAAAGAAGGATACTGATTCACTTTGAGTAAATGTGAATGAATCGAGTCATGTCAGGATCAGGGGTGAGTGTCCATGAGTTTTCTAGACCCATGTCCATGCTCAGGGACGAGAAAAAACCCATGCCCAAGTTCATGGGCATATTCATGTGTGCCTGTTCATAAAGTGTTCTTATGAGTGTACTCAGCTCTGTAATTGATTACTGCTCTCCCCTAAGTGTTTCTGACTAGACTGACTGCTTTCCACACACAATGTTCGACCGAAACCGTTGCCTTTCCTTTTAAGCAGCCAAGTCAAGAGAGTTATTCCTATTTCCCTCCTTGGTTTGCGACTCTTGCTTCTTACATTAGTAGTCAGTTATACAAAGCGAAAGCAAAGGCAAGGTTGTAGGCGTCGCAGACATTATTAATCATAATAAAATAATGTCTATGGACCAGGGGAAAGCAGCCCATGGACGAGGAAAAAGAGCCCATGTCCAGAGAATTAATGCCCATGCCCATGGACATGTTCATAAAATGTCCATGGGCACTCAGGTCTAGTCAGGATGTAAATATATTAGTATAGTGTATTGACGGTTGTTGGAAGTTGAACCTAATTAATAGAGAATGAAAGGTTTTTGTAAACAAGCTCTGATATTGGAATTTGTAATTGGGCTTAGGTACATCGACTAAACACATTGATACAACGTAAGTATAACCCCTACCTAGAGTATATAATAACCTCTAATTGCCCTCATTATTCAATTAGTACCTCAAGTACAAATCATCGTTAACGGAGAAGAAATTATCTAGAACAAATCAAGGTAAGGAATCGAGCCATGAGCCATGAGCCGTTCTCAGATATTAAAACTTATTAATAAATTAATTATATGAGTAATTATTAATTAATTAAATAGATTAAATAAGTAATCGATTAAATAGATAAGTAATCATTAATTAATTAAAGGGATAAAGCAATTAATCAATTAAATAGATAAGTACTAATTATGTATTCATGCAATATAAAAGCAATTATTATTTAATTATCAAGTTAACTAATACGATAAATATGATTCAAAATCCTTTTTGCTACCATAGTATAAATATTAAGGATAATTTATATCGCATGGAAGAATACAGCTTGAATTGCCAGGAATTTGAATTTTCCAATGGTTGCAAAAATGTCAGATAGCATGCAATTAAACATCTAGTTAAAATACAATGCAGATGATTAGAAGACGACGAGAATAAAAGGAATTGTTTTCCAATGTTACGCTTCTTGGTCACACACGTAGGTAGTGATGCGACGTGGGTTACAGTTACAGTACTTGTATGTAAATTGAGGTGCTATGAGTAAATTATTCATTTTTATTCCAAACCTAAGTTAAGTACTTTGCAGTAGGTACTTATGTAAAAGTAATATTATTTCAAACGTTGGTGCTGTACCGTTTTTAGAAAAAATATTGAATATTAAACCACAAACATCATTCATTTATAAATTAATTGATTTGCTTTGTTTATTCAAATACATAGAACGGAACAAAATTATTTCCCAAGTACGAATGAAGATTAAAGTATATGGGATGCATATTATTTTCAAATGTAGGATAAAACATTATTCGTGATAGGATAAAACTTATAGTTCTATCAAATGTAAATTTTTTAGTTCCTACAGGAAAAATTTGATAGAGAAAGTAAGGGTATAACAATCCCTACGTTATTATAAGGGCAACTTCAAATACACTGATAACATGAATGATATGTACTGTATAATTTCCTAATAAATTCAAACGATGTAGTTCNAGTAAGGGTATAACAATCCCTACGTTATTATAAGGGCAACTTCAAATACACTGATAACATGAATGATATGTACTGTATAATTTCCTAATAAATTCAAACGATGTAGTTCACTAGGAATTAAACTAGGTAATACCAAATGTGTAGATAGTTCATTTTCTCATTTAACAATTTTCAATTTTACAAGATGGATCACCATGACAAATATCACATACAGAAATCTTGGGTGCATCATAGGCAACTGATGCTCGTCGAGTAGTATCATAATAATCATACAGTACAATATGAGCTGGAACTTGTTTAGCAACAGAATGAATAAGGTTAGACTCCAAATCAACGCAATTTTGATTTGAACTGATAGAATCAAAGTAAAGATTCAATTTGGTATCAGCATCTTCTGTCTCGTATCTTTTGACTTGTGGTACTTTTTTAACTTTATCCAGGGAATTTGTATCAAAAGCATATCCAGAGGGTAATGATACTTCCATCACAGCCATGTTGGAGCTAGTGGAATTGTCTGAGCTCTTAAACGAACTGCATATATTCAAGTTTAATTGCTTTGGGTCAGATGATGGATTTATCTAGATAAAACAGAAAAATGAAAAATTAATAAACATTTTCAATTAATCATCAGATTTCCAATGTTAAAATTTTATAGTGAAATAAAATAATACCTTGGTTTCAATATTGAAAGAAGGTGCAGTAGCTTCGTTTTCAACATAGTACGTCCAACTCAATTGAGCTAAAGCAGCACCACGACCTGTAGCTTTTAAAGTTACTGGGTCAATGTCAGCGTCCAAAAAGACTTCTTGAAGAACAATCTCATTGTCTTTGTTGATTTTCAACGTGTGAGATTTTCCGGCATGGTCAGCCACAATCTGCAAATCTGTATCATTCGACTTTGTGGCTAATGCGAATTTTGCCAAAGCCGTAATACCCACAACTGTGTCTTGAGTAGAAAGAAAACCTCCTTGAGCGTTTCTCTGTTGTGTCAACCACCGAGCAACCGGAACACTTTCAGTAACTTTGTTATTCAATATATACGTAAGTAATGCATAAGCTGTCATTTCTACAGTGGCTGGCTTGGTGGAGTAACGCTTGTAAATACTTATAGGAGATTCAGATTCGGTAGTGTTCAACGCTGCCGTTTTATTTTGTTCCCAGAATTTCAAATCTCCTTCACTTTTAGCAAGACTGTCCATTCGCTTGACAAATTCATTTTGACTAGGGTGATTAGCGACTGTAAGACTGTAGGCTATGATGTTTGTAGCGTAGGGATCATCTGTTTTGGTGGTGCGAAGGTATTCTATTCCAGAATTAATTACGGCAGTGTAATTCATCTTCAAATTTTCATCGTCTATGGTTTTGACGGCTTCAATGAAGGCAAGTAATGTGTAGGCAGAGATAGCGAAATCTCCAGATCTTGAACCTCCTTGTAAATCGGAGTTCAAAATTCTTCCAAGTTCCTGGAAACCACCAGTAGATCTCTGCTGAGTTGTCAAAAATTTGAGGGACCCTTGAATAACATTCTGGTCAATTGAAATGTAAGGTTTTGCTTGTAAAAAGGAACGAACAACAAATGCTGTCAACCAAGTTGAACCAAGAGAGTCTGAGTTTCCAAAGGCCGAGAATGAGCCGTCGTAACGTCGGTAAGTTAGTTGTCTCTGATATCCCGATTCCAAAAATTTCAATGCTTTGTCTTTAATTTCTGGTGTGAGTGTTCCAGATGCCTTAAGATAGTCAAGTATCACAATGTCAACAACAAAGTTTAACATATTTTGCTCTCCACATCCCGTTGGTAATTGCAACAATTTTTCCAAGTTGGATGCAGTGGCTCCAAGTAAATCGCCTATAACAGATATTTTTGCGGTATCTGCACCAGCAACTCTTTTCTCTGGGAATTCTGCCGCAAGTTTCTGCTCGACTGCAGTGCCTGAACGCAAGTCCAGAAGTACTGCTTTATTTTTAACCTGCTTTTGACCTGGAGGTTTAACAATAAGTGGGCGGGATACAGCATCTCCTGCAATTTGACTAACAGCTTTTACGTTCAAATTCATAATGCCAAACTGTTTCGGGAGTATTACGAATGATATAGATGTCACTTCGGATGATTTTACTGACACTTTCTTTGTGAAGTTCGTCACTCCTCCAGTTTCTTCAACGTAGTCGAACTTTCCCTCAGAGTTGTCTAGTGTGATATCTGCTGTAATATCTGTGGTTAGGTAGTTATGTACCAACACTTGGAGTGCGAGAATTTCCCCTTTGACCACAGAGTAAGGTAAATTAAGTGAAATGAAGAAAGGTCTAAATGTTGTAAGAGTTTGAGGCGCACCAACGCCGATTCCATAAGTATTACTGATTGAAAATCCGCTAATAATCCAAGATGTGATTGTGTCTGGAACAATTTTTTCTAGATGAGATAATCCATTTTCAGAATTTACTTCTTCCCATATCCAGGTTTCGGGGAAATCCTTTCGAATTCTTACTTCAGAACTTCCACCAGCTTTATTAGTTTCTCGAGAAGAATCAAAAGATAGTTCAGCCATAGGAGTACTAGTATCTAGTTGTGCCTGAGCAAAACCCGTGGAACTGACTGGTCGTTTATTAAAGGATAGATGAGGACGGTATTTTGGCGGTGAAGGTCTATCCAAAGCTCCATTAGTTAAGACCACTAGTCCTGCTTCGTCAAATACTTCATGTGTTTGGGATCCGCCGTACAATCTGTGCTCATATGAATTGCCATTAAATGACTGCAGAGCGTTCTCAATCGATTGTTGATTAATATCTTTATCATCTTTCAATAAAAGGACGGATTGATCAACACCTCTCAAAGCAATTGTAGACTGTGGTTTGGACTCTAAGGTGACACTAATGTTCTTTCCCGGCTCCACAGTTTGATTTGACAAAGTTAAGTTCAAGAAATTGTCCAAAACTGTTGCAACTGTGAATTTAACAGTGTCACCGACAATCTCATTATTCGAACCAAATGTAGCATAAGCAATTACCTTCCCTTCTGGAGAGCAGGCAGATGGAACCTCAAGATTAATACTTTGTTGCTTAGAAGTTGAATCTGAACTTGCAGTCTTGTCAAAAGTATGAACCAAACCTCTGCACAATAATACATACTTGAGGGAATTGATGGGTTTATTTGCTTTAGCAATTATGGTTATATTCTCATCAGCCTTGGGGTTTGGTGATGACAAATATAGACTCATGTAGGTTTTGGATGGATTGGTGACTTTGCTGGGTAAGTACAGGTCTTGAGTGAGGTCTTTGTACTTCACTTGCATATTGCTTATAAAGATGTATTCATTTGTAGGCGTTTCAAATGATAATTTAACTAGACCATTAGCTGGAATGGATGAATTAATGTGACCACCTTCATCCGTCCATGAAAATCCATGTGCAATTTGGATAGCGTCTGGGCTTTCATCGGAAATAGGGATGTCATCTTGAGTTGAAACTTTTACAGTGAGATTCAATGGAAATCCAGGTTTGTATGAGACTGGCTCGTTCACTAGTGCAATTTTGTATGGATATTTATACAGTGTGATTTTACTGCTGGAATTTTGCTGTAGACCAGTAACATTTTCAGTCACGGCTGCTTTTATTTCGAATTCTCTTTGATAGTCGTCAGTAATATTGAGATCCTTTGCAATATCAAATTCAACGAAAGCTGATCCATTAAGTGGAACTATTTTTATTACCTGTGGCTCACCTTGTCTATAATAATACTGGAATGTTGATAACGTAACTATGGCCTCACCGTTTACAGCCTTTCCGTATGTATAGAGAGCTTTAATCTCTGCAATTATTTTCGAATTGTTGAAAGTGGCAAAGTTGGGTAGTTTTACAACAACCTTAAACTTAGGAAGTACATATTGAGCCACATTAAAACTTTGTTCCGTTGTTTCTTCATTAGAAGTAACTTTTATGGTCCAATCTCCAAGATTCGGCTCAGAAGATAAAGCCAACTCTCTTGACAGTAAGCCATTAGCCACTTCAATATTCTTCCAAATCTTTATAAGATTCCTCTGGGGATCAGATATTGAAATATTGACTTGTGGATTTTCCTTTAAAGGTCGGAGTTGTCGGTCGAGTAGAATCACTCTGAATCTTACGGTTTCACCAGGTTTGTAAATTGGCTTGTCGCTTTGTATAAGAATTGATCTATCCTTTCTATTCACATAAAGCACAGCCCTATCTTCAAATTCAGGTTTTGATCCCCCAACTGCTTTAATTGTCAAATTGTAGCTATCTTCTAATAAATCTTTAAATTCCAACTTAATTTCACGGGTTGAACCTGGCTCAATTTTAGCCTCTTGTGTCACCACAGTATAATTTGGAGAACTGACTGTCACCAGAACTGTAATGGGATTTCCCGTTTCTTCCCCAGATATATACAGTTTATGCACACTATTCGGTCTGATTATTTTTTTCGACAGAGCAGTAAAAATTACGTCGTCGGCACCCTGAATAAGTGTACAATGAAGCTGCAGCACTATTGCTATTGCTAGCAATGCAGTTGTCAACCGGTTACTCATACTTCCCCTATAGTATAAAGTGTTTACTGAAAGATTGACTTTTGCTTAGAATGAGAATAGAAGAAAAGTACAAACGTCAGTCTGTCTGCGATGGATAAATGGATATGCGCCACTAACCAAAAATCACAAATGCTTTAAATACTTAGGGTAGATGCACTGCATGAGATGAGAGTGAGAGGAGGGTTAATATGCTAAACAAATTGGATAGTTACTCGCGTACTCAGAATAGAAGGTCAAATTTGACTTAAGAGTCAAGAGGATATCGAAAGGTCCTGCTATATAATATATATATACCTACCATTAGACTCTACTGGCTTCTTCGCCTATATACAATACAGATAAAAAAGAACAAGACGCAGCGGCTCTTCTCAGTTTTAACCTTACGTAGAACTAGTTGTAATATTTCTAGGAAAAAAAGAGAAAATTAGACTTTTTGCAGAACAAGTTATAAAGTGTTGTTGTGTTGTGAGTATACATTTACGTATAGAAATCCCTGGAATCAAATTGCAGACTGATCAACACAAACAACACAACAGGTTTGCTTGCGTGTGTGTCTAGTGAAATACCCAATAACTAAACTAACTAGGTGTATATGTATGTATGTATGTATGAATATGCAATCTCTCTAGTGTAAAAAATTACTGATGTGATCAACGTGCAGTAGAATGGAAATAAATAGCAGTATGAGTCATCTGCATATAATTATGTGTAGTTGGTGCTTTGTTGAAGCATTGAATGAAAAAGTGTATTACAAATACCCAAGTCGGTTGTTTTCCTATACATACATTTATGCCTGCTCAACTCACTAAACCATTTTAGAAATGCTATTAAAATTCTGAAGAAGACTTTTAGAACTTGACGTTTTCTTTTCAGTTGAAGGTATTACTATAAAGTGTTTGCAATAAAAATAACTTCGTGCGGATAAGTCTAAATGCATTTTAAGACAATGCATTGCATCCACTTGAGATAAATGTTTGTCATATTAAAAGAGTTTTCATGATGGAAGGCAGCCTTGACATAAACACACGTGTATTTTATATGCCTGTATTTGTGTCTTCGCTTTGTGAATCATTGCAACCCATTCCCATTAATATTTTTAATTCCTTGTAATAAGGATTAGCAAAAAACATTAATTTCGTATATATAAGTATCTAACAGACAAAGAGTTATTACATGCATGGATAATATGGTCGTATCATAACTCACAATTATGTTTTGCTTTATGCATTATTTTCAAGAGATGAAACTCAGAAACTGGAACCGCCGCTGCAGATACTTATTTTACAACTTACAATTATGAATACAAGGTAGAGAGAACGTGAAAAGCTTAAATCAGCAATGCAGCTCGTAATGAATATGATTAATATGTTTAGAGTCTGAAACTTGCATGGGGTTTGATTTTTTTTTGTAATAAAAGTCGTGTGTAGGGTTCAGGGACGTTCACAAATATACATAATATGCCCATGTCCTCCAAAAATCCAATTCCAGAGACTTTATCATAAGATTAAAAATAAACTCAAGGCTCATGTTCTTTTTCATGAATATTGTGACTGTAACATTTGATAGTGGTTGTAGATTTGTCTTTGAGACTCTGATGTGATTGTGATTGTGACCATCATTTGGGGCATATTGCTAAATTTATATATTCTCCTTTACTTCTACATCAAAGTATACTTATAGCTAATTAATACAACACTCGAATTCTGGCATTGTTACAACTGGCAGGGTACTCTGATGATAAACCATGATATATTTATTTGGTTTGAAAGGAAAGAGGACGGAAGTTCAAGGACAGAAAAATAATTTTATTCTTTATTTTAACTTTTACTAAACAAGGGTCTAGTCCAAAAGGTAGGGTAGATGAAACTGTCAGGGTATTTTGACAGTTAGATAGGCAGAAAAGAGGACGGAAGTCCAAGGACAGAAAAACAATATTAGTCTTCATTTTTACAGTTAAAAAAGGCTCTAGTCCAGGTAGGGTAGATGCAACTGACAGGGTACTTTGAGGATTAGAGAGACAGAAAAAAGGACGGAAATTCAAGGACAGAAAAGTAATGTTATTCTTTATTTCGAAACCTAAAAAACGTCTTGTCCACCTAAGGTAAATAATATAATATACCTGTTGATGTATACAATTGGATTCAGATCCGTGCTGGTTGGTCAACAGTGTAAAATAGGGCAATGGCTTTTTATAACTTGCCTTTGTTATTTGAGTAATGATTATTATGAATTTGAATCGTTTAATTAAAATTAATAAATAATATCAATAAATTATTATTGCAAGGAAAAATGTAATTCTTATCCTGATTTAATGACCTCTTTAATTAAATTTTTTAGATTTATATTCTTTGAGGTACATGTGCACATGCATGCGTGAAAAATATATTTCTACAGATTAAAATAATTTGTGTAAGTTGAAGTGTTTGTAACGATAAGTTTATTTAAAAATTCGTATTGTGATTTTTTACGTTCCGAAGTTCATAAACTTGCTAAGAATATGTTAAGTTATTTTTGTATTTTCAGAAA
>JAAXYV010000257.1:0-13580 GCA_036851875.1 Novacerus sp. FZ-2019
ATTTTCTAGGTTGTAATCTACTCTTCAGACTTGACAAATGTTGCCAACATTACTGGTGAGCAGATTGGAGAGTATTTTGGGTATTCATTGTGTGTTCTTGATGTGGATGGTGATGGGCTGGACGATGTAGTTGTCGGAGCCCCCATGTATACTGATTTTAATGACCCAGCAATGAAAATTGAAACCGGCCGAATATACGTTCATTATCAAACAAAGAGGGTTAGTGTCAGTGACGTTAGTACTCCTCACGTAGAAATAGTTACAAATATTCCATGACCAATTTAACAAATGCATGAAAGTCGCTGTTTATATGTTTAGCACAAATTCCATAAACGGGAACGAGGGCGACATTCAATAGAAGGAACAGCTCACAAAGGTCGCTTTGGAATGGCATTGGCTTCACTGGGTGATCTGAATAAAGACGGATATAATGGTAGGCATCCTTAAATTGGCCCTCAGTGTAATAAATTTTTGAATATGTGAATGCAGTGTTTGTTCACACAAACAGTGCGAAACTGACATGATAATTCTGATTGATGAAATAATCCAATATGTAGATTTTGCAGTGGGAGCACCTTACGATGGGTTATATGGTCGAGGAGCAGTTTACATCTTTCAGGGCTCCGCAACAGGTGTCCGTAAAGAGTTCACTCAGGTGCCACTAATTGATTTTTATCAAGCGGGATTGGTATTGGTAGCCATGCAGACAGGCGTAATCTTCTATATACAGTGGATTACTTNGCAGACAGGCGTAATCTTCTATATACAGTGGATTACTTACCGGCACTGAGTTGGTGGTGGATTTCTCGTGTGACACCCCGGCGCATGCATCCAGTGTTTTAATATATTATACTCAGATATATACTATGCTTATGCTTGCATGGCATATATATGCCATCCGTATCACTATCGGCGAATTAAATGCCGTACTATAAAAATTATTTTTCAGGTCTTTCACGGTACTCATTCATACTATGGTAATGCAGGTTATATACGGCGAAACACTCTCTCAAAGTGTATCGACATTCGGATTCGCATTGTCAGGTGGAAGAGATTTAGATGGAAACCAATATCCGGATCTTCTGGTAGGATCTTATGACTCAGACTCTGTTGCGTACTTTAGGTAAAATGACTTACCTATGCATAGTATTTTTAAATAATTTGATTATCAATTTAATATACGTATTTAATGCTTGGAAGGTCAATGAACGATGCTGACCTTGTATTTTAATTCATTTCCGAATCATTAGATCAAAACCAGTTGTTCGGGTGTCGTCAAGATTGTCTTTCACATCTTCACAGAGTAAACAAATCAATTTAGAGGAAAAGAGCTGTACTTTACGAGACTCCACACCAGTGTCTTGCCTTCCATTGAGTCTCTGCATGGAGTATGACGGAATAGGAGCTGATGATACTATTGGTATGCTCATTGTGTACATTATAAGTATAAATTACTCAACTCGGAAAAGAAGCGATCAAAGTAAGTCATCTCTCATGTTTACAAATATTTGCAGACTTCAATGTCCAGTACGCGCTGGATTCGAAGAAACCTAAGGACCCTCGAATGTTCTTCCTAAATAATGAAGGACGACATATTATGAATCAAACGGTTCGTTTGATCAAAAAGAAACAAGTGTGCTCTAGTCAACAAGTTTACTTGCGGGTGAGAGTTTGTGGTTTTAAACGTCTTCGGTCATGCATGACTTCCCGTATCAAAAGTGCACTAAACATTTCTTAATTAAATTCCCCTACTTTCAGCAAATGCATGTGTAGTCGTAATTTTCTCTGATGGTCGTTCGTCCTGGCGATGCGATGAAAACTATTTTGGTAGTTCTTCTGGGGTTCAGACTAGAGACTCGTAGTCCAGCCATAAACGAGATAGTTTGCTCAAGTTCAGTTAATCGTTCATCCAACCTTATAAACCTCAAACCCACAGTCCAACCAAAGTATTCACCTACATAATTTGCTTGGTTTCGTGTACCCTGATTCTACCTCCCCTTCTGTCAGTCTCTGTGTGCTTGCTACCTGCTATATTTTGCTACTAATGTGCTAAATCCCGCTGTAAGTGCCATACTTGCTGAGCAACACTTCTGAGCTATAGAACATTGTCTGTTTAAAATAAAATATATCGTATTTATTCCAGCAAAAGCAAGTCCCAAATGTAAACCGGTCTTTAAAAAAGGTCGGATAAAAAGGGGCCGGCTATAAAACTTGATAGTTTCGTGACAAAGCCGGGGGCTGTTTTTTGGAATAAATACGGTATGTCGTTTACATTGATATACAGCTGAGTTTAATTTTATTTCGGGGTAAGCTGAACAATTTTATTCAAGGAAGGCGATTATCAATGTTCTGCGGCTGTAGAGTTAGACAAAACGACAAAAGCATACATATATTAAAGTCAAGTGAAGAGATCAAGAGTCAACTGCAACACGGGTCCGACAAGACTCCGAGCGGAGCAAGAGGAGGAATGTTATTATTATTATAATAGCTGCTATAGGATGAGGAGCACGAAGTTATTATTACCTACTGCCTCAATTCAGTGTCGTGGGGTCCTAAGTTTCACTCTGCTGTTGCTTTAGCACTTGTTAAAAGTACAGAGCTTTGTATTCCCCATTTCTTCATTTTCATTATTTGCTGCGTGCCCTGTCTGTAGTAGGTTAAGTAATGTATTTATATTCACCTCTGGAAAACTTATAAAGCTAGTCCGATGGTGAACCCTTGAGCTTTGATGTTCTTTCAACTTGAAAAAGTTTCTTAACAATTTAAGGACATGAAACATATCCTTAATTTTTTATGCTATGAGTTCTTTTGTACAATGTAGCCTCAAATCAGAGACAAGTTAACGTCGTTGGAGGCAGAACTACGTTACTCCATGATTGAGAACAGACAGTTAAGTAGGCGTCAACTGCAGCCCGTTATTGATGTTACAACCTCTACCGTTGAAAAAGATTCCATTTCCATACAAAAAAATTGTGGACCTGACAATGTGTGCGTTCCAGATTTGAGACTAAAAGTGTCACAGTAAGTTAGTTTTTTATTTACTACATAACATCATGGGTTCGATACTACACGCAGTATAGGAAGTGATTGAAGACTCTTGTTCCGTTCGAGTATTCCCAGTTCTGACTCTGGCGACAACAAAAATAGTGTTATCCAGTGGCAGATGATTAATCGTCAGTTTGCTTTATTACGAAGAAAAAATTAAACGCTTTAAATACCTATTTTATAAATAGGTGAAAATAATCTTACTCATGACACTTCTTTAAAGCCGTCAGTAGGAAGAGATTGTGGATTATTATTTTGCTCGTAGTGTAATATAGAATAGTGCTGAAAACGGATTACTCGAAATACAACTACAACTGGTTTCACTCTAACTTCTGGATTACGAATTCATAGCCACAACTACAAGGCGGGTGCGGGACTTCACTCGGCTTTTCTACTTTCAGATTTCTCAGGTTTCGGCAAAGATAGTTGAAATTAATTCACTGCTGAAGTGCTGAGTGCTCAGCCCATGCTCTAGACTTGCTCCGGTTGCGCTTGGAAGATATTTGGGTGTTGGCTCTAGTCCTGGCCTTCGGCTTCTATTCCAATTTGTAATTCAATTCCTACAACTTTCTAACCTTTATTTCTTGCTAAAGTGCTGCTTACTGTCATTGTCATTCTTCTGATTATCTTACACTTTTCGATACCGAACATCAAAGCCAAACCCAAAGCGCTGCTGTCTATAGTTAGTTAGTCCTATAGTCGCTATCCTAATTTCTATCTGTAGTCTCACCTTGTTGATGGTCGAACTGTCGAGCTTTACTCTGTCTGTCGCTTTGTCTGGGGCTCCTTGAGATCTCCTAAGACCACAAATTATCTTGAACAGTGTCTTCTTTCCAAATAAATCTTTCCCTTCTCTCCTCAATTCCAGATCCCTTCAGCTGGACTCTAACCTAACTGCTGTACTTGAGCAGTTAGACCTACATGTCTGTGTTCAGCGTTCAAAATCAATTTTTTCAATGACTGCTTATAAGGTTACTAAGATTACGGTTAGCCCCACTGTGTCCCACTATGGGCTCTTCGTTGATGTCAATCTGGTGCTCAAAAATAATGTACATCCAGGGTTTAAGTAAATCCTTTGAAACAGTTCATTCAGCTCCTGTGTTTGTCTGATCAGCTTCTGCTCAACGATTGAATAAAGGGAATACAATACAAACAATACAATATATAAGCTTAGCTGAGCCTTATAGAAAACAGATACAATGGGACAAATGGAAAAATTCTGACAACCGAACTATCGCCGTACTTGTCAAATGTAACAATGACTGCAGTTTTTGTGGTTGTCTTTTACCACAATGCTGGCCTATCTGTGGAGTATGTATGTACTTTATTTCGTTTATTGTAGAAAGACTTTTTATATATATAGGTAGGCCACGGGGGAACATTTTGTCATTGTAATATTGTAAGCATTTAAAAAAGAAATATGAAAGTAGGTGTAGCAAGGAAAAATGTAATTTAATACAGTAATCACATATATAGATATATAAAACCTGTTAAATATATATATATATAACCTTTAGATCCGACAAATCTTTCTTGATGGGATCAACAAATCGAATTTGGGTTGAAGCGGAAGTATACAATAACGGAGAAGACAGTTTTGAATCCATGCTTTATATGACAGTTCCACAGGGTTTATCCTATGTAAACTTTGATCGCTTAGATACTCGTAAGGACGTATCAATTCTATGTTCCGCACCTACTCCGTCCACCAACAATACGTTAAAGTGTGATATTGGCAATCCATTACCAACCTATGCTAAAGTGCACTTTAAACTCAACTTCCAACCTCGATACGGATCTGAAGTAAAATCTTCCTACGACTTTTATATTGAGTCAAACTCAACTAATCCAGAGCAAGATTATGCTAAAGCAGACAACGTACGCCCAGTTTCTATACCGATCCGAGTGCAAACTGACACAAAAGTTTTAGGAGCCAGTCACCCGCAACCCGTTCGACACAATTCAAGTCAGTGGAAAAGATTTGAGGAGAAGAATTCTGAAGCTGATGTGGGGCCAGAGGTCATTCATGTTTATGAAGTGAACTGTGATGGACCGAGTAATATTGAGGCTGCTGAAGTTACAATTCTTTGGCCAAGTTATACATTGGATGGAAAGCATTTCATGTATCTGCTTGAGCAACCTGCCGTAGAAGGACCTGCAGAGTGTGACTATGTGGAAGACGTCAATCCATTATCGTTGATTATTCAACGTCGCAGTAAAAAACCTTACTATGTTCACCAAGAACACGGCAATGTAGATGTAGACACAGAGGAAGCGATTCTTCAGGGAGAAGGGAGACGAGGGGCATCTGCGACATCAGTACTCATTGGAGGCGGTGGAAGTGGATACCAGAACAGTAGCTCTGAACGACAGTCTCATACGGAGCATTCATCCTCCAGAGGATATACACGGAGTTACAACTACACAAAAGTTAGTAAGACATCATCCACCCGCGGGGAGGTTAGTCGGTCGTCTTCCTTCGATGAATACAAAGTAAGTTATACACTTGGACAACCTCAAATATTGTCTGGATTTTTACCCTATGCCTATGTTCTTTCCTAATAACAGGATGAAGTAAGAAGTAAGAGGTCTTCAGACGATGATCTCCAAAAAGAAATGTCTTGTGGACCAACTAAATGCATTAGGATTCGCTGTCGCATAAGCCAATTTGTTCGCAACACTCGTGTATTATTTTCGCTTAGAGGGAGGATTTGGTCTGACACATTAAGAGAGGTATGTATCAAAAATATTGTCAACCTAAGAGCTTCTTCATAAGTTCTGCTATTCTGCAGAGTACAATGCAAGAGTTTACTTTGTATTAGGATTTTCATGGCGGAAATGTAAATATCTCATCAAAATTAATTACACGAGTGACGCAACTTCCCTACAATGTCAACCCAGAATATTTAGGATTTCGAAAGTACGAAATCATAACTACTGTAGAAGAAGAGCCGGATCTAACTATCCCAGCTCCAATCCCCTGGTGGGTCTATCTATTGGCTGCGCTAGGTGGACTACTTCTTCTTTTACTTATTATCTACATTCTATACAAGGTATAAATATTCAAAGAACGATATAGTTTTTTTCATACATATAAATCGTGAGAAATGTGTTTTTGACATGCTGTATTCAATTTCAGTGTGGGTTCTTCAAGCGACGGCGTCCTCATCCGCATGGACCAGAAGGTCAGCCCCTCCATCGAAACCACCATCATGGTGACGACCGACATTGAACACAAACATGCATATAACCTATACCTACTTGCAGCTAATAATATTATTATTCTGTTACCACCCCATCACTGCCTAAAAGGACTAAATACTATTCATTCAAATACTGACACAGACAAATAAAATACAAAAGAATTTTATTAAAAGGCCACCACTTCGTTGTACTATGTATGTGAAAGTAAGTTGTAGAAGTCATTCATTAAGGCTGAGTTCATCTTCTGCACCCACACCAGGTGTTCTTTTCCTGTGTATCTCTTCAGAGATCATTTCGAGATTCGAGAGTGCTAATGAGTAAGCTCGTTTTGCATTTGAAATCGAAGTTTGCAAGTTAATAGTACGTGTTTTAACCTCATCTAAAGTTGAATTCAAGTTATCTTTCATGTCAAAATAAGGCTTGGATTTTAAAATATCCCTTTGTAATAGCTTTTCTAGTTCATAGACCTTCTTTTCTTCCAAGCAGAACTGCCCGGCTAAAACTTGATGTCGCTTCTCACTGTCTGCCTTCTGTTGCTCAGCCTCCATAACCTAGTATTAATATTCAATTGTATTTAGTTTAGCATAAATATTACACTCACAGTTGACAGTCACAATTCAATAGAAATTCATTATAATTGTTAGTCACCTTAATGGTAGCGTGGTTCAGTACTTCTTGCCAAGCTCCATCGAAATGGACATCCTTTGAATATCTCTGTTCTGCAGCTCCAACAGTGTTTTTCGCCGCCTGGTGGACGTCTGAAAAGAAAACGGAACATCAATGTAAACGGTCTCCTCTCACTCAATATATACAACATGGCTTTAAACCTAATTAATTTTAAACAATAAACTTGAAATATCTCAGTCCCAAAAATATTTTTGGTATCCAAAAGACCGACATTACCATTTGCTCTTTGATACTGAACCGCTGCTTCCAAACAGTTTTTATGTAACAGATTGGCGGCTGCTTTTGCAATGTAAAATGGTCTAGCCTTGTCAATCGCGCTTCCAAGCCTTCTTATCAACTTCTCCAGCTCTCCCGTTTTCTGACTCAGAAGCAGCCGAAACTGTCCATTCGCCTCCTATATGTGTATAGAAACTTCATGTATATCCCATTGTAATATTCAGTATGCAGCCACTAGCATCCGCATAATCTCATGACGTTTTAATTTATGACCCCAAGGACTAATATTTTCAGTCATATCACAGAAATGTTCAACGCTGAAACCCTATTAAACAAACTCTACTGCTACAACCTCCACCGACTTATACTCCTACGAAATCCATGGATTCACTACCCATGCAATAGAGTCAATAACACTAAGCATTAACTTAGACTCCAGAGGTTTCTGCTTTTATACACATTTGACATTCACATTACATTTGCACATAAATACGGTTTAAAGAAGCTTACATCTAATTCCTTCTCCAATTTGTTAATTTCATCTGTGGCATTATTGAGTTTCTCCAATTCGATCTACACACACATGGAATAAGAGTTCAACACCAAACTGTATTTGTACTTACAAAATAATAAGTTTGCTACACAAAAGAACAGATTTAGATTTGACTTCCGACTTACATGGATTCTTGGATCGAGGAGGTCTTCAGCTTCGGCTCCTCCTGCTGCCATGGATCTGTCATTGCAGTTTGTCCTGCCCGATTATCACTGAGGAAGGCGCCAGTGTAAAATATATAAAATTCGTTTCTTTCGGTCTAAAAACGCACTATACTTGATTATAATACGCCATATCTATGTACGGACTTACTTAAGAAAGACCAGTCTCTTAATCTGTGTTGGTCATAGCCCACAACTTTCGAAATTGGCACAGAAACCTACTGACCCTGCTGAAATCTTGAGCCAAAGCCACGCTCTCCACCCACCCCGTTGCATTGCAACATACCTGCTTAACTGATGCGTTGATGATACTTGGTAATCTTGGTAGAGGCTGAGGCAAGTAAAATACATACGTAGTCGTACGTAGTAGTACTACATACAGTACTAATAATACGCGTATAGGGAACTGCTATGCTCCTATCTGTCGCAGTTGCCACTACTCTCATGGTTAGGCTCTACGCACCACTAGGCATCTCCACCACCACACGCTTTATTATTACCCATTATTACCGTTGGTTGACTGATCTATTGCATTTCGAGTAGACACAGTAAAAGCAGATGCCTATACACATCATGCGTATTTGCCTACCTGGTTCCAACCTAGCAGAGTTGGTTAACAAACACTGCTGTTGAGTCGACTGTCGAGAGAGATACAAATAGCCTTCTTTCTCTGACTGAGAAGGAAGGGGAAGCCAGTTGTTTTGAAGAATGTATAATATTATAAGTATAGATACGGTGCATGGAAAACTGCATGTGACTGTGACTTGAAGAAAAAAACCGTGCTTGAGAGCTTGTAGTTATTTTATGTTCTAACATAGGCACTAAAGCTAACTAAGCCTATAAGGAAACGAAAGAACTAACGCGCAAGGGAAAACGAAAATTCTCTACGAGGTAGGTATACAGGAATAGAATTGGATAGATATTGGATGGGAAGAAGACAAAACGAACTAACTGACTGACTCAACCGAAACTGAACTGTCTAACCCACCTTCACCTTACTAGGTTCGGTTCGGTACTACTATACTGTAGTACAACCTACTTACCTCCACTAAACTGAAAGAAAACTGAACTGTCTCAAACTCAAGTCTTGAAAAACTGATGATACTGAGTCTACACTTCACACTTCACATACACCAAGGCATAGTAATAGTTATATTGTACAAGCCTACTATCAAGAATAAGATTCGATAACCCGTAGTCTCCTTCCTTACTACATCCACATCCACCACCACTTATACCAGTACCTACCAATCCAACCACCTAACCTATCTATTCACTACAAGTACCAGCCAAGCTCCAATGCAACCCTGTCTATTCAACCCAAACCCACCCGCCCGTGTTCCCTTGCAACATATCTATACACAAAGAGAGGAAGGAATGAAGAACTAAGGTTGCATCGGGATTGTGAAAGCAGGAAAGAAACGAAGGACCGGTATTCGGTTCTTATTATGTAAGAGAGGAAGCAGACCAGCCAGCCCCAGTAATAGCTACTGTTTTACGTGTACACAGTAGTCGGAGAGAGATACTATACTACAACTACAACAAACTACATCTACGATCTACGCTACGCTTTCACCGGGCTAACATACTACGGACCTATACTATGCATGCAGTACTGTACTGACTGGGTAGTTCTAGTGTATGTATATGTGTGAAGGTAGTCAGGAACAAAAGATGGCAGAATCCGCAGAGCAGGAGGTGCAGTAGTATGTATGGTTATGGTCGGTTGGTTGGGCTTGGGAATGCTATACCTACTACTACATACAACTACTACACTGGTGGAATGGAAAGTAAAGTAAAGTACCTATGTGTAACTGTGCTATGAGTTTCAGTGCAAGTCAGTCAAGCCCTTTGCAACTCGCGATCAGTCAGCTTCAGCTGCGGTTCTAGTCTCAAGTTCCAGCTTCTTCCCTCCTGGCTGGCTCACTTTTGGATGAGTTAGAGAGAGAGAGAGAGAGAGAGAGCGAGACGAAGAGAGAGTAAGTTTTAGGCTCTTCTTTACTCTCCTCGTTTCGCCTGCTTCCACTCGGCGTTTTTCCTGCAGAGCAGCTCAGTTTCGGTCTCAACACTCGACTCAACTCTTTACAACACTACCTTACACGTCTCCTTGCCTTTTCCAATGCTCAACGATGCTTCTCTTGCTTTGCCTGTCTAGTGCTACAAGTCATCCAGTTCCCTCATTTCGTTCTTTCTACTTTCACCCATTATACACACAAACCCACATAATATATCGTTACCGTGCTGTTACGCTTACTACCAGTACTGTTCATAAATAGTGGAAACTTTTGAGGAAACTCGTTTAAGCCCCCTGCAATCATTCTTTTCTTTTATGTCATTGAGACACAAATACAAATGAATATATTACACACAAGTAAGGATGGAATTACCTGTGAATTTTGTCTATGAACAATTTTCGACCATAGCTTTTTACAAGTATACAAATAATATTTTTAAATCTGAGAAGTAATGTGTAATGACAAAAGAATGTAATACATATCTGAGTCAATTTGGATCCTTGATACTATTATTGCATGTTCTATGTGCTACTTCTTTTGAATTGTGCTCTTTAACAACATTTACGTGCGTTTGATGGAATATTAGACTCTGGTTATTATTTCATTCCAACGTTGACATTGATTTAATTGAAGGTCAGGTAACATTGTATTGGTGTGCCTTTATTCAGAATGCTGAAATAAAGTCCCGAGTCTACCAATGAATAATTAATGCTTAGGTAATAATCTACTTGAGTCGAGCTTATCACTAATCTGTGAAAACTCGTAAAAATGGGTTAAGTAATGATTTTTCTACTCTCCGAAGAAAAATGCAACCGAATCGATACAGTATAGTAGGGATTCATCGAAGAACCCGAGGTATTTACTTGAATAATCCTGAGACTGATTAATTTTGTACTCAAATTGAAATCGTTATGGAATTTCAGTAGAACTAGGAGGGCGACAGTTTGTGTAAAAAAGAAGTTTAAAAATACAATACAGGTACACTGATGCTCCAAGGTCTGTTCCTTGGAATTTGGTAAAAGAAAAAAATACGCAGCGTAGATAAATTGTTATGCAGTACAAGTATTTGATTTCTCTGCACCTGATTGTACAGAAAATGAACAAAGCTGGGAGGAGAGAAAAGTGAAGAAGTTTGCTTTCATCAATCATGGATCATGATCATGATACAGAATTTCATAAGAGTAAAATTCTAAATCAAATATTCTGTGCAAGAACCTATTGAAAACCTTGGAATAGAATATCAATGTGGCAGCATAAAGTACAAACAATCCTGCTCATTCACTATTTCATGTACAGTTCAATTCCTGTTTGAAGACTTTTTTATACACACATAAAGTCGAATGGTTATTGAATGGGTATTTGCATGGTATGAATGCTTAAATTAATCTGTAATATCATAAGGTAAAAGCTGTGCTGTTACTGGTACTGGAAAATGGCCTTTCACCCAAGTTGTTTCTTGCAAGTTTTCAAACGTGCAAGTGTTGGTTACATATTTATTTGTATCAGTCATGCACTAAATGCATGCGTGTAGTGCACAGCAGTAGATGTCGACGAATAATATAATGAATAATCTAATTACAGTAGTGACTGATTCATTATACATTCTGGGTAAAAAATGTTGTGAAAATTTATTGCACAGTTGAGCTTACTATAATTCTATGATCCAACATGCAAGGTTTAACTGAGAAACTGTAGTTTATATAGGTAGCTATGATGAAGTTAGTCTTAAAAGTGAGAATTTAGTTTTAGTTAATCAAATGAGAGGTTGCTATTAAAAACTTGAATCAGCTAAAAAGTATTTTTATAGACAGATCGATCAGTCGGTCACACTGTCTCAGCTTGTTACCCCAATAGTAAAAACTTTCCGTTTAGCTGTCAACGTCAGGAAAGGCGTGCAAGAGGTTGTCATATTGTCGTATTATATAGTCTAATATGCAACTTATATACCATGAAAATGATGAAATTAAGTTCAAGAAATTAGATTTAGTAAGTTTCTAAGTTTCTGACTGACTTGCGATCAGTTTAAATGAGTAATTTGATTCATTAATAAATATATATACATATAAATATATATCTATATACTTCACTGTAAAATTATAGAAAAGCCAATACATTGGGGAGTGGACGATGTCAGCAGAGCTCTACTTTCCTCCCTATACTATACAGTATTATAGGATCAAACAAAATTCAGAAATCGAGTAGTACACAACTAGAATAATTGATTATGTTACACTACAACTCAAAACATTTGATTCCATAGCTATATATAGGTTCTTAAGCTTTGGCATTAGAGACACATCGTCTCTATTCTATATGTGTCAGATATCAAACCAACCCTGGCCTAAGTTCCAATTCACAGTAAGAGAGGTTTATCGTCGATTCGCCTCATCCCCCCTGCGGTATAAAAGTTAGAGATATAGAGATATTCGAGAGCGTCATACACCTGGAAGCCACTCCCCCTGCGCCAGAAATGTTAGTAGATTTTTACCCCTTCCCCTTATATGCATACGTAATTTATAGATGGCTCCTTGGAGCGCTTCGTAAAAGAAAACAACATCACAAGAGACTAGGATGTACAATATAAAGGAACTCTTGCTACTTACTACCACTGCTACTGCTTCTGCCAAAACATATAACAGACACAGATAGACACATGAAAAGTGAAAGCGTGGATGCAGACAGGAAACTGAGGAAAGGAGAAAGAGAATAGAGGATCAATGCAAATTATTGCTCGTTCCTCTGCTTGTGTGCATGCATGTACATGCCCACGCTGCGTTACAGCAGCAACAATGAACTTAATACAATATTCATTTAACGCTGGGCTGGGTTGGATATTAATTCGGCATGGGAGAGAATGAAAGTTGTTAATCCCTTCCTTTCTAAAGAGGTCCTTGCCACGGGTATGTACTTCCAAAGAAAGCATTAATTGTGAACAAGCCAAGACAACTTCCAGTACAACTAATTCTGTTTTAAAACTGTTGATAATATTATACGTTCACAATGTGTATAGGTATATCAAATAATTAGAAAGCTTACATGTGAGTAGTTGAAGAGAGTCAGAGCAAAGCGCAACGATAGGAATTTCTAAACCCCTCACTTTCTAACAGGCGGCAAGGGTGACCCGAAGAGACATGATGAATGTGCCAAGAATCAGGTTATGAAGGATTGATAGGATGAGATTGGAATTGCCCATCGTCATATATACATTCCTTCATACATATATACGTACATATATATATATACGTACATGCATACATATATACATACACTCACATACTGCGTACATACATACATACATACATACATACATGTATAAAATCTTTGACTGAGAATTTTCTACTTCTCCGGTGCACTTGTACACTTGGGGTTGGTTGGCTGGTAGTTGGTTCCGTTTTGCTATGGCTGGTTGCCGTTTTTTTCAGTAAGCTGATCTTGACAGTATGTAGTGGTGTGGCTGTCGGCCGTGAAGAGGTCTAGATGTCATCCCCCAGGGACACTGACACAATTATACTATCATATGGAATTTTTCTACTCGATCTATGTGTACTAGAAGAAAAGATATTCTCCAGAGGGATGAGCTCAAGGCATAGTTCGCCAAAATCCTCATCATTCTTTGACGCGATGTGTGAGAATGACTATTTTTAGTGTGGAGGATTTCTCTGTTGCAAGCATCACAGTGGTGTTGGGTTGGTTGGTTGG
>JAAXYV010000258.1:0-13577 GCA_036851875.1 Novacerus sp. FZ-2019
GATAATCTAGTTACCGAATCCAGATGACAATCGTAATGTTTTCCAAAGATGTATGAAGCAACCTGTAAATCCTCTGCAGCTTGATGGTGGCATAATTCTAGGCCGGTAATGTACTCAATACGTTTTGGAATACTGAACAATGATGTATTTTTATTGTCTTTTAACCATGAATTTGTAGATGTTCGAAATTTAGAAATTGCTCCATTATCATCGCGGGTTGCAACGTAGGAGGGTTTCATAGCTGATTTTGCTTTGGTAATAACTTCGTCAATCAAACTGTTACCCAGAACGTCGTAAAATTGAAGCAGGAGCGGGTCTTTTGAAAGAAGTTCAACTTTCAAAGGATTAATTTTCCATGAAAGGTGACTCTCAGTGTCATACCAGCAATTTAGCTCTGATCTTTCTTTTTCACTCTAAGTTTCAACGGAGATCTTTTATACATTTAATCAGTAAACTACCAGTTTAATTAATAGTGATGGGTACTGTATCCTTCGTAATCATAGTACCTGAAGATTTTCTCCAGAGCATAAAGCCCAGTAGTTTATAAAATTAAAATTGGATGTTTTGTTTCCTTTAAAGTAATGCAATTGCTCTGTTCGTCTCTTTTTCCTCGTACTCGTTTGATTTGTTGTGTAGTTCACTGGCGTGAGGAAAAACTTTGGATCGTATTTTGGATATCGTATCCAAGCGTCGTCGTGCTGAAACAGAATTAGTACACAACAATCAATTCGCTTAAGTTTTACAATCAGGTGTTCAATTGGCTGACCTATGCCTGATTTTGGAAATTTGAAGCTTCATGCCTCATACCTTATCTGATGCCTCATGACCCAATAACTCATCAAAAGCTTCAATATAGCTATACTTACTGTATAAGCCACATGTCTCATGTCTCATCTGATGCCTTATTTGAGACCTCATGCCTTTATTATATTTCAATTTTCATTTATAAACTATATTTTACCTAACCTAAAATGGTCTAATGTGACCTGAAATGACCTCCCCTAACCTTAGATAACCTAACCTAAACCTTAGATAACCTAACCTAACCCTAACTTTAAATAATCTAACGTAACCCTAACTTAAAATAACACAAACTTAATCATGAAGTTGAGGCATAACACTTGAAGCACGAGAATTGAGGCATGATGCGCCAGAATGCCAAACCCAGACAGAAGTCAGCCGTTATAATTACACACTACAATTATATATCCAATATAATTTTACGGTTTTAATGGCGAGATGAAGAGCGCTGTCAATTACATCCACTCGGATATTATCTTGTTCCAACTCCAGCACTTGTCTTTTCGCTTCCTCCAACCATTCCACTGCTAAAGCATAGTACCCAATTTCAACTCCGAATATTCCAATTCTCGCAATATCTGCAGCACTCAGTGCAACTTCTGTTAACACTCCTCCGATGTTGCCAGCTGTGAACTAAATAAATAAAATAGAAAAGTGTAAATACCAATTTGTTTAACAAATTCAGTATAATTATCTGAATCATAAGTGCCGGTTGGTTTTCATTAAATGTACAGTTTACAATAAGCCCAATGCCAGTATATAACCTGGGTTCTCAAACTCTCAACAGGAAATTTGGCTACAATTTACATATTTGAATAATTATTCTACTTTTTCAGATTGATAATTTCTAATTTAAGTTGTAATTAATAAATATTCTGCTTTTTCCTATTGTCAATCTCTAATTTTACTTGTAATTAAGAAAGGTTGATTTGAACTACCTAAAATTTATTGTCATACCTCTGTTAAATTATAATTGTATACATCATGAATTCTTAATAATCCTTCCATAAATATCATGGTGTCATTTCCATTCGGCCATGAAGACGTAGAATTATTTAATTCCAAAACATGTTCCAAATCATCTGCAATATTTTCACATAAAATAACACATCCACCGAGCAACACATTTTAAAATTGATTAAATGAAGGTATTGTGTATACTTGTATAAAGTGAATGTCTAATATAATTTCTGATATCTTGTAAGTCATTTGAAAACCGCTTAATCATCCTAAAGGACATTAATGGGTTTGACGACACAGTTGATGCTATTATTTGTGAGTCCGCATCATCACCAAGATGAGCTGTCCCTTTTATTGTGCTGTCTTCGTAATCGCGAACATATCTATTAAATACCCCATATAAAATAACCCGGATTTAACATTACTCATATGATTTATTTGTGAAAGGAATTTAATATATACCTTTCCATAAGATACAGTTCTTCCTTTAGTATTTTCACCCGAATTTTCATTAATCTGTAAATTTCTTGGTCACGCAAAGCCAAGGAAGTCAGATCCTCCGGGGAATTGAATTTTCCAGGATATTTCAGCTGTGATGTTGTAAATAATCCATACACCCTTTGGAAAATGAATAAGTTTACAGAAAGTAACACACATACGAACCACTTTGCTAGATACCTTTCCATATTAACGTTGCAATAAACGTATAACTGAGCAGTTGTAATTTTAAGAATGATCACGCTATCGAATAGAGTGAACAGTGAACGCTAACAGAGACAATAAATATCAATAGCATTAAATATCTTACAATTTAAATTTGTAGTCATATTTATATTACGAGCAACAAACCAATCGGTTGGAACACTTTAAATACCACCTTGCAATTGTAAAGAATATTCAAATAGAAGTTGTAGCAGAAAATTCTAATGAAAACAAACTTATTCATTATTCTCAGAACTGTGTAGATATAAAACTTATCAGCAAAACAGAAGACATAAATATTACCTGAATGCGCACTCTACGAGTAGTTATATATTGGGTTGGTATATTCACACTACAGTTTATTCAAGGTTTTAATTGTTACACCTTTATTCTGAAAATACAATCATTCTATATCGAAGTTAATGTTCCATTGACGCTTGCATACTCCGTATCATTTCTTTGCATATGTATCTGCCTTTTCGGCAAACTGCTCACAGTTACAGTCAAAGTTTCATTGGAAGTGCTTCCACGGCGTGTTATTTACTATTTTCATAAAGTGACTATTCCTTTTATTACTATTGTTCCGTACCGGAGAACAATATTTATATTGTTTGGCTGAGATTTGGGTAAGTTTGAGAAAATGAAAATGAAGTCGAAATTTTAACATAATAATATTGAACTTTGTATTCATTTTAGTGATTATACTGGAGATTCTCAATTCAAGGATGACAAAGAAACCTTTAATTTATTCATTTTCTAGAATCAGATTAGGAAAGGAAAGGTATGGCTAGTGTAACTATTGAGGAAATACCAGAAAAATACTTTGTTCGTATTATAGGTTGCATGCCTGGCTAGCTCATTATTAATGTACTTCCAGTAAACTAGCATAGAAGTGAAATTATGCTAAGAGTCAAAGTCTCTGTTAATTCCATTCCATTCTAAAGAGAAGCAAAATTTCTAATTTTTCTAGTTTTCCTGAACTGTCATAGGCATGATGTGATTTTGCTCGGTGCTATTGGTCTTGTTATGACCACAGCATAGTATAGAAGAAACAGTCAATTACCTCAACTATCTGTCTTAATACTCATTTCAAAGTTCATTCCATCATATTCTTTCCATACTCGAGTGTAAACACAGACATCGAACCCGTTGGTCATTTTAAACATGGGTAGTGACTAATTTTGGTGAACAATGATATGGAATCACGAATTCGAAAGTCTTCCCTCACTGGGTGGAGGACTGAACTTTCACATCCTCTCCTGTCGTTACTCCAACAAGTTCCTTCGTAGATGGAACCAAACACGGAGTACAACATGAATTAATAGACGTTGAATTAAACAGTCTCAAATTTCTTGTTTTAACACGTAATTATTATCAAATATCATAGACTTTTGGCACTGGTAGTTATGTTTAGAAATAAAGGCCATGGGTCGTGTTCTGAATTTATTCATTACTGAATTCCAGATAAGACAGGCAGTAATTGTGGTCCAATTTAACTATCGCTAAATTATATACTAATATGTTGAATTGAACTGGTTTATTGAGACCTCCCAACATCAAACATAAATGCCTGTTCATTACAGACTAATATTTCTGTATATCATTCAAAACGGAAATCTTTGTTAGATTTTACTATAGAGATAAAGTTTGACAGACGTTTGGTGAATAAAGAATAATGCTCGAATCTCAGAGTTTTACTTATTGGTGACGGTCATACGGAAAACGAAGTAAGAATATGTAGCATAATCGGAATCTACTTACAGATAGATTTGTAGAAAGTACCGTAATTTAAATCAAATATCTCATCAATGTGCTTATTATCTGGCATTTAAGAGCAGAGCAGCGAATATAAGTCCTAATTCCATTTTATTCCAAGCAGAGCATAAATCTACACCATTACATCCGACAGCTACTCCCACACTTTATTTCCAACTCTATATATATACTTAACCAATATACTCCCCCACCAAATCACACGAACAAGTGACTTTCAAAAAAGTTAAACTTCATAGTATTTTTACGATTGTAATGCGTCGGAATGTATATGGCTATAACTATAAACGGAGGAATGGCGTCATGACCTCCTTTCCTGGCAGCAGTTACCCCCAGTAATTTGTCTTCCAAATTGATTTTCCGTTTTTCCCTCCTACTAGACTCCTTAAACGCCTACTCTCTTCTGCTTTTCCTTTCTTTTTCTTCCCTTCAAGGAATGTATATAGTACAACGCCAAGAAAGCATACTTCATACTTATATCGTATACATTCATCTACACACAGAACAGTATAGTCATAGCTACCCTACCCGCACTTTGGGTTTTGTTTGAACTTTGATGTTCAACGTTTGTATAAAGTTAAGAAGGTACCTATATAATGAAATGGCCGAAAATTCCTCCATAATGCTGGTGCCATCACTGGTTTGGTTAGTAAATCTGAATCTGAAAACTGTTCTTAGCAGCTCTCACAATTCGTTAGTTTCCCTTAGTTGTTAGTTAGTGCATAATATTATAGGCTGAGTTTAGCTCAATACAAATCGTGAGCTGATTGCAATGCAAAGCAGGGGTATAGTATAGGTATCAGAGCAGAACATCATCCGCCAACATCACTATCTGATCTGCATTCTAAAAGACCTTTTATGTTATGGGGTATATGTTTGTACAGCTTTTCTTTCTTTACATGTTTGCTTTGCTTCGGGTTTTGTCTAGGGTTGCCTTTGAAATACCCGTACAACTACGTACATATAAAGCCTAAACCTTATTCAAACCAAGGCCAGAATATTTCTATATCCAACCCGACGGATAAATGCACCAGCCTGTATCTCTTCTACATTTTTGTTCTCTTTCGAATTCCGCCCACAACACTTACTTGTCTCTATTGTTTCTAGTACTGTCGACTGTCGTCTTGAAAAGAATGTATTCTATCCCTGATTATATACTACTATGTTACTACAACATAACTTGGGCACGTTACTTTTCAATTATTTGCCTGAAGTTTTGTTTGTTCGGCGTTGTAGTTTTAAATTAATTCTAAAGAATTCGACGACCAAGTAGTCATTAAGGTCACGTCGTTCTCGAATTTGAATTTTTTTATGAAGCTATAATTCTTCCTATCTTGTCTTGTCTGCTTTCTATAGACTGAAATTAAATTAAACGTTAAGAGCAAACATAACAATGCTAACTCTATAGAATATACATGAAATCCAATACTTTTCATGGGCGCAGCTTATATAGCCAGCGCAAGAAAAGTAAAGCTACAAATAATGTACCATTAATGGGTAATGGAGTACAGAATCATCATAAAATTGCAATGGTCTTCTTCTAAGTAAAAGAGGGGAAAGAAAACGGAAAGGATTTAATGTATTTGAGCATCTGTGCAGTGATGGTATATAAGTTCAGAGCAATAATCGGCATCTTCTGGTGCAATCATAATTGATATTCAGACACACATCAGAAATTAGAGATAGTAAAATCTAGAGTTTAATCCAAGAACTTGACTTTGACTGTTGTGTCAACTTTTCTCCTGGACCCGACAGGACTCTGATGTATTTCAGTCTGTTACACCCTATTCCTTTCTCCAGTCCTTCTCAATATCCCTACTCGTACCCTTCGATGGCAGCAGGCTTTATTATTATTCTCGTAGTATAAAGTATAAATAACTTTGCTTTATGCATGCATGGTATGAGACAGAAGCAAAGCAAAGCAAAGTCTGTAATGCACAAGGGGACGTTGGAACGGAAATAAAATAGGTGGTGAAAATAGTCCCAGAGTTACACACACACACACACACAATACAATCATATCTCAGACGACGCACGTCGCAAGAGTCTAGTGCAAAGTAGAAACAAGGGATGGAATGGAAACGTTCAACTTTATGGCAACATCTGCAATGAACAGCTTTGCTCACGCGAATAATTTTACGGCCTTGTATGACTACCCTACAGTCTGACTGGTATAGTGCTACATGTGTTTCATACTTTCACTGTTCACTGTCTGTGTACTACGCTGTGCAATCCTCCTTTTCTTGCACACTGCTTAGATTCCATGGCAGTAGGTAGTGCTGTTTATAGTGTAGCCTTCACTATTTTCCATAAGTACACATACTCTCTACAGTTAAATAATAATGTTCAGAAATACTTGCGGATTTGGTTCTCTTAAGCCAAGTACAGATGTAAGATAATTATTGTAATTTATAAACCTGTCTTTAAACTGTACTCAAATCACTATAGATAATCAGCAGTGATCTTACCACTACTAAAAAGAAAAAAAATACCATCGCCAAACTTGAATTGAATAGGATTAATCATCATCCTAAGAATCCCCCGAGAAACGTAGGATATTCTCGGATCTAGCCGTAGAACGGGTCTCATCTTGAAAGATATGTGGGGAGAATGTACCTAAAACTTAAGACAAACTTTTAACTGCAGGAGCATGGTACCAAAATATTTATGTTGTACTGAAGCAGTAGTTTAGTTACTGTTTGCAGGCACTCCAAAGGTTTTGCAGATTACAGGAATTGCCTTAATATATATGATGGGGATATGACAAATCTGTGTCTATTTTCATCATCTGTTCCAGCAATTCGGATTGGAATGCTTATTGGTTACTAGAGTCAAAGCTGAACAGAGTAGACAGAGACATTGTAATGGAATGAAAGGAATGCTACAACCATATTATTCCATGCCAATATCACTCTCCCCTTTACTGCATTCCATAAAATACGTCAAGGAACTTTAAGTGTACTATACTGTTATATTACTTTCATATTTTATTTTCTATTGTGGAGCCTATTTCTCTAACCTTTAACCTAAAGCAGATGGCAATGGTAACTTTTTCATTTCATATCGTCATATTAAGTACAGAATCTGTATATTCATATTTTTACTAACATACAAATATGTTTAAAACAAATAAAGGATGAAAAATATAAAATAATAAATATTGTATCGATACGTTTGAATTTCTAACATCATCAATACACGTAAGGATGTCTTTAAATTTAAATCTAAACCTTATTCATCGTCAGTGTTATTGTATATATTTGCCTAAGTTAAAGACGAATGCTATTGGTAATTATAATTTAATTTCATCTTAATAGATCTGTACGATTTAATTTGTAATACGATGTAAATAAAGCATCTAACTTCAAATCTCCGAATTTCATATTCAAATATGTTATATTTGGGTGTATATAGCTGAAATACATATATCTATCAAATAATATTAATATGATGCAAAACAATTAAACAGCACTTTTCCCTATACATGTGTATTACACTTTCTTAATATAATAAAATGTAACATCTTGCAAATAAATCTTCAAATCTTAATCGTATAAAATAGATTTAATTAATTCTATTCCGAAGAATATGGTTCATAGTAGTTGTGATGTAATTTCGATTTAAGTACCTACACCACTTTTGTTGAACTACTACCATTATCCTCTGTGTAGAATCTAAATTCAATACTCTCTCTAGTATTAGCTGCGTTGCATGGAGATTGAAGGAATGTATTGTAGTTCGAAGTTTTTGTGGTGTGTAATTTAGCACCAATCATCCATCACTTACATGTGTAGTAATCATAATGTCGCTGCAGGTAAGACTTATTTTCCAATTTGACATATAGTATTGGTATTTCTGGAGCAATTTTTCATTTTGTCAGTAGTTCTAATTCCTTAAAGAAAATGTTTTTGTGTGCCAAAGAGAAGAAATCTTTCTTCTTATATAAGTACTTAGTGTCAAGGAAGAGTTTGGAAGAGCTTGCTACTGAAGTTGAGTGACAGAAGAACAACCTTCCGATGTACCAATGGGATCATGAACGAGATTGGCTTTCTTTTACTGCGACTCTATAGACAGAATTTGCTGATTCTACATATGGTAAAATTGAGGTATTCATATTATGGCTTAGCTAATATTGTGGCGGATGACTGCTGGAGATGAAAATACTGAAGGCTTTCTTTAGTCAATCTGTTTGACGTATTAGACAATAATTTCTTGCAAGTATCTCTGCTTGTGCAACTGCTTGAGTTTGAGAGATAGCACAGGACACAGAAGAAAAAGCAAACGGAGTGCAGAATATTCGACAGAGTGGTAAGTGGTTCGGCAAGTGTAACGAATGTAACATTCGTTACACTGGATAGAAAGAGATGCCGAGGCTGTTCAGGACAAACTATATTTCTTTGCGTCTTGAGCTTGGCAAGTCCAATTACCTATATTATTCTACAAATTGTGCAGTTGAAGTAAACCATAAAGTAAAGTACAGCAATGAAAATAGTTCGATGCATAGAAGTTTATGCATCGATCATAGCTAGCCAAAATGGTTGATTTCAGAAGACAAAATACAAAGCACTTATGATAATACTTGAAATACAAAATGAAAGATGCTTTTGAAAATGTTTAAAATACAAAATACAAAATTCTCTGAAAATGCTTAAAGTACGAAATGCAAAATGCTTCTGAAAATACTTAAAATACAAAGTGTAAAATGAAAATGTCTTTCAAAACGTTTAAAGAAGAAAATACAAAATGCTTTCGACAGTGCTTAAGATGCAAGAATTCTTAGATTACAAATTAAAAATGCGTATTTTAAACGCACAAAATACAAACTATAATTTCAAGCGGTTTTGAAATTGTTCAAAATTAAAATTTCAAATAATTTTAAAAGTATTTCAAATGCAAAATAGTATTGAAGATGTTCAAAACACAAAATGAAAAAAACAGTACTAATTGTCGTTCAAAATGCTTTTTCAAAGAAAAGCATTTAAATGCAAAATATAAAAAAAAAATTAAAAGGTTCATTTTAAATACAAAGCGTTTAAAATACAGACTTTGGTATCGATTCACATAATATATGCCATTGTAAATGTATCAAAGCAGCAAGATTTATAATGGTTCACGAGGCAATTATACATTTTAAAATGGCAATTCGATAATGGCCTTTGAATTATTGATGTCTTAAAATGATTTTCATTTCAAGAATATGAAAGTAAAACCATACAAAAGTAGGATATAAACCATACAATAATGTATTTAATTTAAATTAAGATAAGTTCGGCACGTGAGTACTCGTTCCGACCCGTCTTTCAAAATAATTATTCTTCCAGTCCCGTCACATACGTCAAAAAATCATTTGCTCCGTTACAAATGTAAAAAAATCACCTGTCACAAATCGATTTAAAAAAATTATTGTTCCGGACAGAGGGTAATTCCCAGTGCGTTTGGAATGATGTTCAAACTTAGTCGGTATTGAACTTTACTGTGAATGGAGATTAGCATGGAGAACAAATGTAGATAGTTATGAATAGGCACGTAGGAGATTGATTTGNTTTGGAATGATGTTCAAACTTAGTCGGTATTGAACTTTACTGTGAATGGAGATTAGCATGGAGAACAAATGTAGATAGTTATGAATAGGCACGTAGGAGATTGATTTGCATTGAAAATGACTGTAAGCTGCCTTTTCAATTTCTGCTTCTTAATCATATGCAGGTTCAGTCTACTTTAGTTAAGATAAATATATCAGTTGGCCATTTCTTTATTACTCATATTATTTATACTATTTCTAATTTAAACATTACCTGTACTACACTTATACCATGATGTTGAAGATTCCAACTCGTATGTGAGTTCGGACTTTAGTTCATCCTCATTGCTTGTGACAGAAATGTTTACCTCCACCTGTCCTAATAAAGAGATCCAAGTGGGAACTCTGTTCTGACTATACTACATTGATTCTGTTACTTGTAGTTCTCTTTATTGCTTGTCTCACTTTCATCTTTACCACATCCTCCTTGTTTCTTCAAAAGTTTCGTCTTTCTTTTTCAAATTTACTTTAAGTCTAATACCGGGGTCCATTTCTCTGTTCACCCTGACGGTTAGTCAGGTGCAGTGTACGGAACAACTATATTCAAATCGATCAACCAGGGACGTTACATACAAGAGAAAGGTAAAACGCCGAATACAATTAAAAGCTTTATTTATGTTTTAGTATATTACTGTACGAATTTAGAAACCTTCAAGATTCATTAATTTTTTTTTTATACTTTGTTTCATACTTGCTACATCAGCATCTTTCCAATGGCATCTCAAACGATGATTTATTTCTGTAAACAAGTATTTGTATTTGTTTTGAAATTTGTTTTTCAAATTTTCAAATTTCAAATCGAATGCAAAAATCTGTATTCAAATTCGTCAACCAAAAGCTGTTACAATTATGAGAATAACTTGCTGGATAAAACGATTTTCTTTTCCCTTCACGATACTGATTTCCTTGATGTGATTTTGAATTTTTTACACTTTCCGTACCAACCGGATCAACAGCTTTGAGTGACGCTATTATTTTTTCAAATGAACTTTTTGTAAATTTAATTTTCGAGATTTGGAATTTTTCAACTTTACGACTAGGGACAAATATGACAAACAAGCAGATTGCAATCAAATCGGTCAACTGGGGCCATGGCCCTTAGAATTTTGGGATCAATCTATACCCTCTATGCCACAACTATTAAGGATCTCAAACGTGACATAACTATGGTATTTCACTAGGTGAACAACATATGTCAATTTCAGTGGATTCATATACTATTAATTTTTCAATGACTCCTTGAAATACCTGCTGTTTCTGGATATTACAGCATTGTCCCGTGAGTTCTCTACAATACCTCTGCTGTAACAAACCCTGACCCCAAATTTCTTCCACAAATTAGACACAGAGTATATTAATGTCTATGTTGTAGTCTCAAATTTATGTTGGACTAAATCATCGAAAAATCTTTCTGATTACAACCTTGTGAAGGGTTTAACTTCCGTGGCATAATTTGCTCGATAATGCAAGTCTAATCAAATATATTACAATAATACTATAATATTAAATAGAATATAAAATTACTAATTTTCTTATATGAGGATTCCTTTTACGATACTGGACTGATTTATTTATTGATCCTGTTCCTACAACTGAACATCTGTAGAATTTAATAAATTTTCTTCTTTGTTGAAATGATTGTAAATAAGTGTTTAACCATTGACATACTTCCTGCGCTCTAGTTATCTGAGAACCAACAAGAATATACGCACATAAACACGTTACACAACTGATTTGTATGGTTATCTAATTAAATTGACATTTACAGTTGATTATTTATGAAGTTCCTTTGATACAAAAGTGTCTAAGTCGTAAGTTATCACACTGCAGATAATCCGAAAGGAATGCATAAAAGATTTAAGATTTATCATCAGTAGTAATTACCCAAATTAGGATTACTGTTTACAATCTGCCCGGACAATTATTTATAGTTTACACTGTATTTCTCTCAGATATGTTACGGCTTTGTTACAGTGATTTCAGTTCCGAAATCCATGTTTAATATACGTAAAGTAATCACAAATTCCAATATTTTATTTTCATCAAACAATGAAATTCTAATGTTAGAGTCAAAGTGAGAAATTATTTTACTCCTCATTTTATATTTGTGTTTTATGGTGGTTACAAAAAATTATCTACCGTTTACTCATTTCCTTCTCTACCTTCGGAAAACATTACATCTTCTTTACACTTATTATTTTCTCTGCCTGGGAGAGAAATCGGGTATTTATATATATACCTACTAAACGTATTTTTCTCTGATTACATTTCTTTTACTTCCAATTACGATGCTGGAGCTACAAAATACACCTGCCAGGTAAGTATAGTATTCTAATCATATGTCATAGAAAATTTTCTAATTGGAATTGTAATTGGAAGTGGGTAACCAATTAGTATAATGATACGCCGTTGAAAACCTTTCAATTGAAAGTAACAAATTTTTTGATGTATGAAATTTCGTTTACAAGATGAATTATTACTAAGTCCGCAATAAATATTACTTAGTCGTATCTCATCTACATCCAATTCAATTAAGGTTTAACTGATTGTAATTAACTTCTACATCGTAGAAATAAGCATTATTTAATTTCAAAGCCCTAAAGAAAATACAGCACCCAAACCCTGCAGCAGTACACCCATCTCCTTCCCGCACTTTCTCAATATTCTGAACACCTAAGTAATTTCTTATTTTTTTTTAAATCAATATTTAGATAGGAATAATGTGAGAGGCAAGATCTTATAATCGTGGCCCGTGTAATTGGGATGAAACTTCGTCTTACAGGTAAGCCTCGTCTAATCTTCCAATTATGCTTTGTCACCTACATCCAATGAATAATAAGGTTTAACTCAAAGCAGGTGTTAAATCCCTTGAACACCGATTTGTAAATTCCCAGGCCCCAACATCAACTAGGTACTAATGACATTGAACTCTCTATTCTTCATAAAGGTGTAAATTAATTGTATATATTTCATTAGTTTTATGGCATTACCAAACTCATTCCTCTGATCAATTTTCCAATTATGGAATACGCAAAGGTCGATGGTCCTGCTATCCATCCACCAAAGTCAAATATCGATATTCCTTATTTACATTTACAAGATTTTGCAGTTTTCAAGTCCGGTGGAAACTGTCAGCATGAAATAAAGGTGTATGAGTTGTATCACTATTTACCTCCGCTGGAGTTCCTTCATCCGTTTTAGGGATTCATATGGGTTGGGTTCGTTCGTTGCACGACCCGACCCGATCAATCAGGTCAATCCGAATTCCTCAACTAACTGCAAGAACGATGCACATTATGAGAGTAACGATTTAGTTACTTCAACTAATGCATGATTTGCATTTGTATATAGTAAATAGTAAATATATACATTCAACAGTTATTAGTCACATAGAATACGTCGTACTATAGGTGTTAAACATAGTGAGGGCCGTACACAGGATCTTTTTGGAGGGGGGGGGGGTTGTCTAATTTATCCATTATGATTAGTACGTACCCAGTATCTAGTATATTATCGTCTTTTATCCAAACAGTGAAATTTGCCCTTTTGCTTAGCGTCTGCAGTGCAACCTAATTATAGTTCAGGTATAATATCATATAAAATATATGAACTTTTCAATAAACTGGAATTTTAAAGGGGTTTATTAAAAAGTATGACCATTTCGGTAAGGGGTGGTTGAACCACTAAAACCCAAAGCTGAGTACGGCCATGGCCATAGTGTAATGTATGCTTTTTGACGTGCTACTTCTATTTGTTTATA
>JAAXYV010000259.1:0-13570 GCA_036851875.1 Novacerus sp. FZ-2019
GTATTGGAAACAAGACCGGGATCAAAATATCTATTCACAGGATTCACATGTGAAAGGAATCGGTGAAAAAGTTTAATATGAAGTGTATTAAAAGAGCAAGGGTATTGACATCAAATCATACACATAGATTGGCTTAAGGCTTAACAAGCGTAGGAAACTGGTTAAAATTGACTTGAGGGAAGGTTGCAATTCAAAAGGAGAGTAAAATCTGAAAGGCTACTCATGTGTACTGGGATAGGATTAACTGTATATATGATGTGTATATAGGTACACATCATACATATGCATATAGGTACAGAGATATTATTTTATTTGTTGCATTATCTTAGAATTGTTCTGCATATGCATTAGAGTTGTTAATAATATGGCTTGGAAAAAGGTACCCAGTTATAGTAATACTTTGGCATTGGCAAGTAATGGAGCATTTTACAGAGGGAATATATACTACTCAATATTGAAATTAGCATTGAGCAGTGGGGAGTTAGGCTCGGTATTGAAAATGTTTCCCGGGAGTTTTTAAATGGCTTTAAATTGACCTAGAGCATAGTTTGGATGAAAAGAAGTTTCAGTATACGATATTATGTTGGAATGCATGAAATAATATAATTTAATTTAATGTACTTATACAAGTTCCAATATAATATTATAGGCATAGTGTAATGCACTATGTGTAATGTAATGTAATGTAATGTAGCGTGATGCATGTGTGCATGGATTAAATGTTTAGATTTTAGAGATACGTGAGTCAGTAGGTATATGAAGTTTGAAAGCATATCTCTCAAACAGCATATGGTTTTTACTTACTTCCAGGTCTCTACCCAAGCTGAGCAGCCAAGACGATGAAGGGCCAACGCCGCAGACGTTACATCTGACAGGCACTGGGCATTTTGAGCCCATTCCGCACAACCATCAAGACTGCGAACGAGTCGTCATCAATGTAAGTCATAGACATTCTTATTCCTACTTACTCCATAATGTACGGAAATGGATACAGATATGAGACAACATTTAAGCATATTTTTACTGTTGCCTTCAACTTTTTCCCCGAGAAACGAGAGTTTAAGTGTAGTTTCTTTCTATCTTAATTCACATATAAATTCACATTTATACTTAGTTTGAAAATACCCAAATTTCGTATTTTGTCACGTATCAAGTAAAAGTACTTAAATGTTATAAATAGATAAGGCCATCAGTTTGAAGCTATTGTGCATATATTCTTGAGACAAGCCTCTAAGACTATATTTAGACTACCAATATAATACTGAATACAATATTTTGGGGATGTAAATAAGTCTTTTGTTGTTCTATAAACTTCTTGGGGGAGTTGAGTGAGTAAACTGATCTCTATAAGCGTGTATACTATAACAATGTAGACTATGGGAATAATGAGCTAGAGATGGGGTTTAGGAAAGAAATACTCCACATGAAAGATGAGAGATTAGCAAAGCTAAGGCAAGAGGAAGAAAAGGAGAAGAGAATTAATAGAAGGAAAGTGTGCAGGATAAACTTACTCAGCTCAACTCAGCTGAAACTTTAATCTCTCTCACATTCTATGCTTTATGTGTACATTTTATATTAAAGTATCATATACTTCAGTTTCAGTCAGTCACTACAATACAATACTTACTATACATCATCAAAACCTAATGCCATATTATATTCAACAAAGTAAAGTTACACCATATAGGAAATAAGGATAGGATAATCATGATGATGACGATGTTGCTGATGATGACGACTTTTGCTCTAAAGATGAAACTCTACAGAGACTCATAATTCACTAAAGAACTATGCAAATATGAGTCTTTATGACTGTTTTCTCCTATACCTACCTATCTACCTATATACATACATACATATGTACATACATACCGTACTGTATGTGTGAAGCTTCTAGAAAAGAATGGATCTTCACTTCACTTCACTTCTCACTCACTACAGTCTCACTCATTTCGTATCATAGATCATCGAGATTTATTTAATATTCAGCCGGATAGATGATTGACTACTTCCTTTCTCTTCCACTTTACTTCCATCTCCACCTTCACTCATATCCGCTTTCCCTAACCGCCTTCCTTTCTTTCACTTTTATATACTTCTTTGAATACAGAAGATACAACTAAGATAGGTATCTACCCAAGGCATATTGATTAATAACGTAAATCTCGACTCACTTGGATTGACTTGTCTTGTCTTGCCTTGCCTTGACTTGGGTCTTGGCGTTTATTTTAGGGATAAAATAGAAAAATATTAACTACTTCCTTTCCTTTACCACAGCGTCGTGGGCTGTGCTATGGTGATACAGTATTCAAAGAATGTTTTTTTCCTGATCCATCTCCATTAAGCCAAGATTATAAAAATAATCTTTAGTAGCAGCACAATAGTGTTATTAAAGTAAGAACGCAGAGACTGAGCTAAATAAGTGCAATATTACCTTGACTTGACTTCAAAGGCATGTACAGGGATACGATAGGGAGTTAATGGGAAAGAAGTCCTTCTAATCCGTCATCACAGCCTATAGTTTATTTTAGTACACTACACACAAACGCGCGCGAGTGTTAATATTATAGATTGAATACGTAGTGTGGTCATGGTGCACACTTATGGTATGCAGAGTACATACAATACAGTCAATATGAAAACTCTTTTGTCTTGGCTTAGTATATTATAGAAACACACAAAGGAAAGCACCGCAAAGCAAAGTAGAGCAAAAAGGAAAGGGAAAGCAAGGTGGGATAAAGTTGAGGTTTTTGATTAGATAACAAGGCAGGGTTACCCAAATCTTGTGGAAATGAGAATTAGCCTATTATTGAGAAGAGCACGAAGAGACAATGGAAGGGGTAAAAAATTATGGTATTTACTGAAACCAGTCAGTTATAATAGTAGGCTTCTATTCAGTATATCTATTAAACCTAATTTGATAATTTGATCCGAGAGGAGAGAAGCGGAGTAATAAAACCAGTAGTATACATATATACATATACATATATAGATAGATAGATAGATATAGATATTAGTATGTACGAAATAAATATAACAACACAAGACTGCTGTAAGCTAGTTCATATATAAGTATATAATAATGTCATCATATCATTTTCCGTCCCGGAGAGAGATAAAGATAGAGTACTCTAGTGAAGTGAAGTCAAGGGAAGACAAGACGAGACAAGAGAAGGCAAGGCAAGGCAAGTCAACCAACTCAAGTCAACTGAAGCCAAGCCAAGTTAACTTACGTCAAGTCGAGTCAAGGCAATGCAGACAAGAACAGACAAGCAATGGAAAGGCAAAGCAAGGCTAGGCTAGGCAAAGACAAGACGAGGCAGCTAGTATAACTCGGAATACAGACATCTTCTTATGTACATATGTCTTGTGTATAGCTACCAACACAGTCATGCATATATGTAGGTTGGTAGATGGCTTAGACTTGGGTGGAGTAGAGAGAGAGAGAGAGAGAGAGAGAGTACATGAGAGGAGAGAAGACATCAGTAGGTGCATGAAGTTGTTTCCTTCGCCAGGGGAATTGATGAGCTCATAGCTTTTGCGTTTGTGAGACCTTTTTGTGCAAGAGTCCATTATGTTGTTAGTTCTCGTCTTTACCTGTACGTAAACTACAGTCAGTTCTGTTTAGTTCGCATCAGTAAAGAAGGAAACTAAAGGAAGCCAAGGCATATAGCATAAAGTGAAGGAAAGTAGTGAAGTAAAGTCAAGTCAAGTAGAGTAAAGTAAAGTGAAGTAGTATAAAGGTCTTTACATTTCCTATAGAGCTAACTAACACAAGTGCAAAAGTATGAACACTTGGCTACTCAACTCATTCGCTTTGAAGCACGTTCCTTTAACCGTACTTTATTTTACTTTATCATTACGCCTTGCCTTGCTTGGCCTGGTCTTAGCTTCGGTTTATGAGTCAAACTCAAGGAAACTGATCGTGAGTTGTATACTTTTCTATGATAGTTATGTAGGTATATACTACTAACTACAAATAACAAGACATTCCTTAGCATAGGTTTTGTGTATAGGTCCATAGTATTAAGTTTCTATACGGCTATAGTAGTATTAGTAGTAGGGGTGGTAGTATGTACATTTCACTTTCACTTTGTACTTTCACTCTGCTTTCACTTCAAAATACTTTGGTGTCCTTACTCTGTTATTATATGTACCTTTATTACGCCCAGCAAGCACACGATACTCATTGAGTGAGTGAGTTGTGGCAGTTTTTCGTTCGTCTACTTCCACTGTATGTATGTAGTTATGTATGTGTGTGTGTGTATACAGTGGCATAGACATTACCTAGGCTTTCCTTGTCCTTGTATTTCTTCTCTCATTTCCTAACTATTTTCGATTCAATAATTCATTTAAACTAACGTTCATCCTTGCCCAACATAAACTAGCCTAACATAGGTATATACTTACATCACTATGTACTCAAAGTCCAACAAACTTTATTTTATTTTACTTTACGTTACGTTACTTTACATTACTTTATAAAAAGCAACGGAACCAATTTATACAAGGGACATAAGAGGAAGAGCTACACTGTCTAATGTGAAGAGTTCAGTTAACTTCTCTTCAGTTGAGTCCACTCCAACCAATCCCAATACAAGTACATAAATGACAAAAGTAAAAGGAGCAAAAGTTGAGCTGACTTATATTCCCTTTCCTGTCTGCCTTAGTATCTATACATCCATCCATCCATCCAAGTACTAGGTATTTCTTTGACATATATGTCTATGTACGTATGTATGTGTGAGTATGTATGTATGTATGTACGAATACATGCAGCTGCAGTGAAAGTATAAAAAGATGATAGAGTATGATGGGTCATGTCATAGTCATGAAGTTACTACGTAGATAGAGAGTGCATAACAAAGTTAAGGCAGGCGGACTAGGTTGAGGAAAGAAAAAGAAGAGACGGAGGAAGAAGAAGTTGGTTGCTGCTTGATGATTTGGTTGTGTGAGAGAACAGAAGAAGAGTAGCAAATACATTGAGTCAGTGGAAAGGAAAGCAAGTAGTCAGCTATGTACATTAGTGTAGGAGAACAACGGAAGGAGAAGAAGTAAAAGACGATGAAGTAGAAGAAGAAAGGCTGGCATGGCATTGCATGGCTTGGTTTGGTTTGAGTTCAGTTCAGTTGAGACGGGATGGGATGGTAGGGTGGGAGGCAGATAGATAGATCTACACCAGAGATTCAGGAGAAGAGGAGAAACGGATGGAACAATAATTTCAGACCCTTGACAAATTTTCCTTGGGAAGGAAAATGATAAAAAGGCACGGCAAAGGGGGAGAATGTCAAGTTGTGTTGAATCTATGGGAATGTGTAATCTTGTGGAAGATCAGCTCCAAAGTCACGTCCATCCTTCTCTCTCTCTCTTTCTCTCAATTTCTCTCTCTCCACTCCAGCTCTAGTTTCCAGCCGACGCTACTTTACTGTCTGAAAGTATTTTTCCTCTGGCTCTGACTTTAGCTGGCTTGGTTACCATTGCAGCTTCTCTTTCCTTACTTTCTACCCACCTACATACTCTACGTGTGTATGTGTGTGTGTGTACATGAAGGCAACAGGAACTAGAGTCTACAGTGCTCTTCTTCTCTAGTCCTGTCCATTCTGTATAAAATCTTTGTAGCCAATGCAATGCAATTCAATTCTTCAGTCACACTATACTGAAGGTATGTATGTATGTATGTACTGCACTTTATTGTAGTGTGGAATAGTGAGTGACATGACTACGGCTTCTTCTTCGTTCTTTTAATCTCTTCCATACAATTCCATTCTATTCTATTCCATAGTGCACAAGAACTGCATACTCCACGACGCAGCACTCTGCTTTCACTTCACTTTCCTTCCCTTCACTTCACTTCACTTCAGTATCTATCTATCTATCCTTCCTTCCATTGTATAGAGAGATAGAGAGATAAGATGTATACATGTATGTGTATGCGTTCACACAGTAGCTATCGTGTGCATTGACAGCGCACCACCTTGTTTGCTTTCCTTGCCTCATCTCTTCTCTTTTCTGTTCTTTGGTCTAGCTTGACCTCGTCTTCTATTTTCTCTCTCTCTCTCTCTCTCTGTCCACCGATGTCTGTCTGTATTAAATAAATATATATAGCCATGTATACGTGTATAAATGAGTCCATGTCAAATATATCCTGTTCTCGTGCTTGACTGTTTTTTTGACCATACGCAGAAGAGACAGATATACCTACGTATATGTTCGATAGAGAGAAAAAAATGAAAGTATAAATGTCCAGTCGAAAAAGTCAACTAAAGTTAAGTTCCATCCCATTAACCCACACATAAGCAATGTAATGTATTTTATCTAGAATTTAGAGAACGTATATAGCTTTGTACCGATGAATTCCTGGAAGTATGTATGTGTATGCATAAAGAGATGCCAAGCCCTGCTATGGAGGAGAGTAACCAAATTCATGTCTTAGACTTTCAAAGCAAGGGAAAGCAGAACTGGCAGCTTGAAAGGATAAAGGAAAACAAGAAATAATGTAACAGAATAAAGATACAAGAACTAGAATTCTGTTACTTTCTTTTGTAGTGCCGGGTAAACCAAACCAGGTTTGCCTTGACTAGTATAGAGTTGAGTTGAGTTGAGTGGCTAAGCAGAATAGTGCAAAACATAGAATAAAATAAAACAGAACAGTTGCAGACGCGCACATCTTTCAAGTTGGACTTCAGTTGGACTCACTACAAGTTGAAGCTAGAATTTTGCGTTCAAGTTTCTTCTGGTGAAGAAATAGAATACAGAGTCTATGCACACACTGAGCACAAGGAAAGTAACCAGTTCAAAATATAGTAAAAGGAGCTAGGCTCCTAGCCAGACCAGACTTCACAAAGACTTGGCTTGCTAAGATATATCCTTATACATACATATCTGTACATATAAATGTACCTAAATTCTTACATCAAGCAGAGATACAGTGGAGAGTTGGAGACAGTGGTGGTAGTAGCCGTGTAGAAAGTTGCAGACGCAAACTATGCTTTCTCTCTTCTATTCTATTCTCTTTTCTGCCTCTATTCCATGCTATTTATCTTCTCTCAACGATCCTCTCCTCTACTGTTTCTTCCTCTGGATCCTACTCAGTCTGTATTGCTGCAAGAGTTGCACGGATTTCTCTCACTTTCTCCTCTCTCTCTCTCCTTGCTTTCACCCGTTATTTCTCCTTTCCATTTCTCTATCGTATACAATTTCTTTTCTGAACGTGCAGATGCTAGCGTAATCCATACGTAGAACAAGGACTAGGCTTCTCTACATTGTACTAACAAAATCATACTAACTCTACTCTACTCTACTTTACCCTATACCACATTGAATTGCACTCACAGCATATTTTTATACATATGTACTACTGCAGACAGACACATGATATATGTTATATCAAGCTTTGCTCTTTAGTTTTAATAGTAAACTGTACTGAATAAAAGCAACCAAATAGAAAAGACAAGACAACCCTTTCTACCTAGAAGCATGTAGACAGGAGAACTAGTGCAGGAAAAGAGAAAGGCTTATAGGTAGGTCTAAGGATATCCTTCAGTTTCCACTCCAGGTTGTAATCTAGCTGACTTGACTTGCTCTGCTTTTTTGTTGACTATTTTAGTTTTTTCTCCACTCCTGCTTTGCCTTACTCTACTATTCTCTGTCTTGTCTTTGACTTCAAACGTAAAAGTTGGTTTTCTAAAAAAAAAAAAAAAACTGAAGAACACCACTAATGCCCAAAAGGACTAGATATTCGTGTTACATACATTAATATGTACATTTGTGTGTGTCTGTGTGTTTGTTTGTGGCTATGGCATATGTATATTTGATGCGCATGAAGAATACGTTCCTCTCTATATAATATACTATTATCTGAACCAGTCAATTACATTATTTGTAGACTTACCAAAGGTACGGCTGTTTATTCATCCTTGTCCATAAGTGTAATGTGTATTTTAACACAAAATTTAAAATGCTTGATATGCTATGCGTGAATAATTATTGATACAGTTGGCCAAGATGGATTTATCTTTAAATGTGTCAGGTCATTATTGTTTGATAAATCAGTATTTCATTTTGCAAAATTTTGTACATGTATTTTTGATAAATGGTTCTTGAAGATTTTCGTGGTTTTTCTATTGACTCATTGAATGTTGATGTTTGCGTTAACAACTTGTTTAAAATGGTTTGTTTATAGTTTGTGAAAATGTTTTAATTAGTGGTTTGATGATGGATTGAAGTTTTTTTATGACCTCAGGCCTTCTGTTCGCTTTTAATATTGACGATGAGTAAATATTTGACAATTTACTATTTAACGAATTTGGGTGATGTTTTGTTGTAGGAAATTGGGATAAATTGCTCGAACATACACAATATGTATATTGTTTCCGAATTTGTTTGGTTGTTTGATTGTGAAAGTGGTGTGGAAACTGAAGGATCAAACGCAAACGGTGGAATGGGTTTGTGTGTGTGCTTTATCGGGTAGGTGGATTTAGGTTTCAGATAGAATGGATTGGTATGTGGTGTAAGGAATGTTTATTTGATGTGGTATTTGATATTGAATCGGGGGTTAAAGGTTTCGCTTTTGATTAAAGGAGCGATAAAGTATGTCGAATTGGTCAAGTTTATTCCTTTGTTGTAGAAGCGTTGAAGCACAATAACATAGGAGAAGTATTAGGTGATGGAAAAATCATACAACGGTATTCTAATAAGTACAATGAGCTAAGTAAATAAAAGCAGAGTTAAACCTTGTTTCTAAAATTTTAATTCGCTCATGCTATTCATTGTAATATTTAATAATTGTCGAATGGGGAAAGGTAATGAAACTTAACAATTGGTATTACAATTGACAATTTATGAAGGTTCACAACACAGATAAGAATCAGTGATAATATATAGGTATGGTATGACTATTGCATGATTTACTGAGTTTGAACACTCCTGCAACTTTCTCCACTACATCATGTGTTCATGTTATACACTATATACTGTCCTTATAACAACGTGTGTTGTAAGGATAGTGGTGAGAAAGTTGTAAAACTCTAAAGAGCGAGAAGTTTAGGAAAGTTGAGTTGTGCGTTGTAAGTAGTAAGTATCGCAAAAGCAGGACAAGTTTTGAAAAGAAAGTTTAAAAAGATTATTATGAAATGAAGAGTACTTTTACTTTGTTTTGACTTGGGACTTCCTTCCCTGTGGAATTGAACGGAGCTATCTGTATACTTAAGATGAGTGGAGAAAAGTAAAAGAAGCAAAAAAGTTGGAGTAAAAGTCGAAGTATTGTAAAAGTAGAATTGAGTTGAAAAGACAAAAGATGAACCGAGTTAGTTGAGTTGAGTGGAATTGGGGTGGGGGGGTTGACATGAGTCATTGTTTTTATTGATTTGAAATAAGACTTTCTGTGGACTCAATTTTACAACGAATCCCGTCTGACTCCAACACAAACAGAATGAGATAGAGTTAGAATGCCTGAGTTAGTTTCCTCTTCATTATTCCTTCATAATATGTGCAATGCGGTTCTCTGCAGTGAGCTGAATTGACGGGTAATAAAGATGAGTGGTCCAAAGGCAGTAGAAAGGAAATATGTATAAGGCATAAAGGTTTCAGTCATATTCATAAGCTCATCGATGGTTTCTGAATGTCACCATTGGGATGAATTTAGAACGAAAAGAACAAGGGAAAAAGGACTCTTAAAATTTACCTTAGCCATCTATATCAATATCAATACATTATTATATATGTAGGGTATATGGAGCTCGCATTTTTCCATCGAGTCATAATACTACGACCTATACCAACTATATAACTGTCAGGACAGGTCAATATGTATGTACACATTCACAGAAAAAAAGACAAAGAACAGAATGGTAAATGTGGTTTGCTTTTTTAAGAAGAATTCTAAGGGGAAAAATAGTTTGGCATTAAATGAATAAAGGCCATTATATTTATATGCCTTACTTACCTATAATAATATAGGTAGATACGTGGAAAGTAAACCTTTACTACATGTATACCGTGACATGCACACTTACCATAAAAAGGCCATGGAGGTTTATAAGCTGGAAATACGTATTTGCGGAACATAGATGAATCGAAATAAAATGGAGACAACAGGAGACACGTTTTGTTTGCCATATGTATCCTATCTAAGAACAGACTAGACTAGACACAAAACCTATCCCAGCTCAATAGTATCAACTCATATAAATGCACTGTGCGTCCCGAATTGTTTCCTTCCATCTCTTTTGCAGATACACGGCAAATATTTTTCCAGTAGCTATCTGAATGGATACTAAAGTCAAGGAAAGGGTTGTTATATTTATCTGTATTGTCACTTGTTGTAATTCAAGACGTGATGTGTTCATTATTTTGCTGGTGGATTCGTGATCCATCACTTCAAAGGAAAATTATTTTATTCTTTCCTTCTGCCACGTCCTTTCTTTCCTGCTTCCCTGTACTCAAACAGCTATAGTCATGGCAAGGTATTACAAAGTCAGGAAAAGCTTTATACATTACTTCATTCTCTGCCTGCAGACCACCAATACTCTAGTTGCTATAGCTACCTAGCTTAGATATGGGCGTACAAAACAAGACAGAGTCTAGTTCAGTATAAACCTAAAATACACATCCTTCCTATATCAACCTCCTAGAATTATCCCACCTCTTCCACATTGTGTAGATTTGGCTTCATTTTCTTCTTACAACTTTCACTTCTGGACTTTTTCCTTGACTCCATGTTAAGCAATACTATCTATCTAAGCTGTAGCCTACATACAAAAATATCTAGGGGCTAAGTATACCTAAAGTTCAATGATAGGCTTGAATATTACACTACATGTAATAGAAACCAACCACTTTCATTCAAAGCTTAAATTGAAACCTGTGATACTTACACTATACAGCATGAGGTTGCCACGTTTTTAACCTTAAGTATGTTTACGCACCCTCTGCAAAATATATATTACAGTGTAATACTGATTAAGGTAATGAATTTGAAAGAGTATACTTTAAGAAACTTTATATTATGTACTTCTAGGGATATGCTATATACCTATAGATGTGTATCAATCTGAACTAGATTAAACGTAGGTACATTCAACCACAATCAGTAAACAATACGCTTCCTATAGAGTTGTGTAGTTGTAGAAATAGATGTATACTTAAAATACATAGAGAAAGAACAATGGCCCAGGAAAGAGCAAACACCTACGTTATGCACCTAATCACGTAGCGGGATGAATCCTCGTGTTTTTCTTCCATTGAGGAAAGGAATTTAATGGAATGTGGTGTACTACATAATGCATGGAATGTGATTTCTAGTCAGAGTTCTATGACGAGTAGACATGAGCATTGTATACATACATATCTATATAGACCGGACAATGTGCTATGAATATGTACGTTAATATAATTAGCATAAAGAAGAAAACTTCTGATTTAATGATTGCAGTACTTTTGTACATTTTATATGCTCTACCTCTGATGCATATTTGATCTGTATCAGATACATGCAGGGTGAATAAAGTGTACAGTGAGGAGTTGTAAAAAGGGTATGAAAAATGCAATAAATTGAATATGGAGGAATATGAATGGAGGAGATTGTAGGCCATCACTAACTAATGTTTTCACGGGAAAGGAAAGTATAGTGGAGGAAGAGTGGACAGGTTTATGTTCATAATGTAAAGCTAATGATAGTAATCAAGATTAGGACTTACTTAGAGCCTAATGTGAATGAATTGTTTGATTGTTTGTGTATATATTTTGTTGTTTGGTTATAGGTGAGCGGATTGAGGTTCGAAACGCAGCTGCGGACACTGAACCAATTTCCGGACACATTGTTGGGAGACCCAGCCCGTCGGATCCGGTACTTCGATCCTCTCAGGAACGAATATTTCTTCGATCGAAACAGACCGAGCTTCGATGCCATCCTATATTACTACCAAAGTGGAGGTCGATTACGTCGGCCTGTCAATGTGCCTCTCGACGTCTTCGCCGAAGAAATCAAGTTTTACGAGCTGGGTGAAGTGGCCACCAATAAATTCAGGTAGGGAGCCACTGTCAACACAAATGCCCCATCACTAGGAACTACGATCATCTGTCCGACCAACCCAACCCATCTCCTTTTCTTCTTCTCGTCTTCTCTGTGTCTCTAACTCTTCCTCAACCTATTTCATTGTATTCTACTTTGCTCTATTCTATTCCCTTCTATCCTATCTCTTTCCTTTCTCTAAAGTTTAGCCTAACCTTCTTCCACTCTCTCTCTCTCTCTCTTTCTGTCTGCCGTCGTTTCTCTAAAGTCCAACTGAAAAGCCCAACCAACGTCTACTTTACTTTTACACCCTTTCAATTTTATTCCCTTTCCTTTATACAAGCTGTGCAATTGCTTTCCCTCCTAGGAAAGCTCAAAGTCTATCTAGTGCATCTTTCATGTTTGCACTTAAATATATTTATGCACTAACCTTCTACCTTTACGATTCTAAAACTACTTCACCACTGCCCTAGCCGCTCTTTACAGGACCGCCAAAGTTTCATGAGATGTCAAAGGCTAATCGTCTGTTTTGAACTCTTCCCATTCAATTAGTTAAAGGATTTGGATTCATTGAAATTCACCTCTTGTGTCTAGTCTTGTTGACAGCTTCTCTGTGTGTTACTCAAGAATAAAATTGTATTTTAATGCTCTTTCCTTTTACATGCACTATACTCTAGACTTGTGTGCATGGATAATACCCTTGAGAATGGATGAATGTGTTTGGAATGTTTGTTTTTGATTCTATGTTGTTTCATGTGAATTAAAAATTAGGGAGGACGAAGGGTTCATCAAAGAAGAGGAGAAGCCACTACCAGAGAACCTGTTCCAGCGAAAAGTGTGGTTGTTGTTTGAGTACCCGGAGAGTTCGCAGCAGGCTCGAGTGGTGGCCATAATCTCAGTGTTTGTGATTCTCCTCTCAATTGTCATCTTCTGCCTGGAGACACTGCCCGAGTTCAAGCACTACACGCTACACCAAGTGACGAACAACACAACGCTCGTGGAGGAAGATGAAGTGCCTGACTTGACGGACCCTTTCTTTCTGACTGAGACCATTTGCATAGTGTGGTTCTCCTTTGAGTTAATGGTCCGGTTCGCCTCGTGTCCCAATAAACTCTTATTTTTCCAGGACGTCATGAATATCATAGACTTGATAGCAATCATTCCGTACTTCTTGACACTGGCCACCGTCCTCGCTGAGGATGACGACGCTCCCATGGTCCCCAAGACGAAGCAAGACTCCGCCTCTAACCAAGCCATGTCACTCGCCATTCTCAGAGTTATACGATTAGTCAGAGTGTTCCGAATTTTCAAGCTCTCCAGGCATTCGAAGGGACTTCAAATCCTCGGAAGAACTCTTAAGGCTTCCATGAGAGAACTCGGATTGCTCATTTTCTTCCTATTCATCGGTAAGATCACCTTCAGTCCTCTCTCTACACTGTACTTGTTTTCCATAAGAATTTCTAATGAAATCATTCAGGTTTTATATATTTATATATCATACAACTATTTTATTACTATTAGACTCCCTCGTATTTATAAACAAGTACAAATTATTTATTC
>JAAXYV010000260.1:0-13548 GCA_036851875.1 Novacerus sp. FZ-2019
CCTTATCGCTGAAATAGGAATTGAATTTAAAAAATACAGGAAATCAATTTCTATGCCAAACCAAAGGAAAAATGAACATACATCAAAATACTAGCTAGTATAACATTCATTATCTGTATTAGTCTGGTCATCATCGTCGTCAAGAATTTTACATGAAATACATCACTGTCTCTCTCTCTCTCACCTTTTCTCATTTTGGTTTATACAAAGTAGTCGTTAGTTCAGTTCAAAACCACACCAAATCAAATTCAAACTAATCGAGAATAACCAAGTAAGTAACTATAGACGTAACCCTATAGCTGAAACGAAGTTAATAAGCCAAGACAACCAACCAGTCAATTTAGGTAGTAGTAGTAGTAGGTAGGACAAACAAGACAAATAGATGGATTGTCCAAGGAAGAAAAAAAAACATCTCTCCTATAGTTGTTCTTGCTTTGTTTTGCTTTCGCTAGTTAAGGAAACTGATAAACTCACCGTCCCTGCTTTGCCTTGCCTTGTCTTGTTTTGTCTCTTTGCTTTGCCTTGTAATATTGTGCAACTCTTTTTTATCTTGTACAAGATAGGAAACGATGCAAATTCAGTTCAATCTTCATCTAATCCACTAACTATATTATACCTCTCCGCAGTCTTGTACAGTACAGTATAATAAAGTAGGTATATTATACTACATGCTATGTCTTCCAGTTCATTCTTACTAACTTTTCACGAGAGTAGGTATATATATACACTCTACAACACGCATCCAAAATAATAATCTTATACGTATTTAAAATTCTATGCATACAATGTACCTACATTACAGTCGCCTTCTTTCTTACATAATTGGCATGGCTACTTGAGATGACTACCTACTACTATATGCAAATGTTAAGTGCACATTTCTTACAAAACGTTTTATAATAAGTTGTCAAAGTAGTTACCTAGTTATGGACAGAAGCACTGCATAACAAAAAAACATTTTAGTAGAAACTACTGTACACTACTGCAGGTGTTTAGTTACTTCCGTAATTTCGAGATTTCCAAAGAAAATGGTAAAATCTACCTACGGATGACCTTCGGCTATATTCTGAGAATTCAAGTTACCTCATACCTCATATCTCGCCTCATTTCATCTCATACCTTAAGTTTCATACATTGTGCTTCATTTCTTACCTCATACCTCAAGTTTCACACTTGATACCTTAAATTTCGTATCTCCTGATTAATTTCATGCCTTATGCCTTATTTCATACCTCATGCCTCATACTTCATTTCATACCTCATACCTCAAGTTTCATACCTCCTGATTAATTTCATACCTTATGCCTTATTTCATATCTCATGCCTAATTTCATACCTTATGCCTCATTCCTCAAATTTTGCTACTATTTAGCTACACTCGTTAAAATATTTCCCTTACAACCATAAATCTGTTGTGTGCACACCTCTTCCAGTAATAATGAACTTTTAGCAAAGAAAATGGTAAAACTTAAATCTTATTACGACAACGACTATACATATCCAATAATAACGAGGTTTTCTCAGAAACTATCAAAACCTGCAATCAACTTATGTATATAACGTTCTAGTTTACCAATTTCCCATCAAACCATAACCATACTATATACAGCCCCTCAACCTCTGTTTAACATATTTACTATTTACGAGAGTTGTATATTAGACCTTAACAAAATGTATGCTCTCAAAGTCCGTGGTCTAAATACACGTATTATACCTACTAAACCAAACTAATCTAACCATAAAATAAAGATTTTGGAGTCGACGACTACACTCATTATTGCAGAACACACCAAGCCGGAGCTTCCTACGAACTTTATTAATGGAGATGTGATGGAATGGAGGCGATAAATAATCAACATAGAATAATAATAATAATACATGCACACAACATACGATACAACCCTGTTACCTACAACGAAGCAAACAAATAACAACCGCCTCCATTTCAGACATCCACGATCCACCCATACCGTGTATGCAATTTGTTTCTACACTAATGCAATGGATCCAATATAATAAGGCAACACAACACAACACAACTACAACACAACGCCAAGCAATCCAGTCAGTCAGTGAACTAGCCAACCAGCCAACCAAACACAGATACAATCACGCAACGCATATCAATATCAATTCTACTTATATACGTCTACTTCAACTTACTGACTGACCATGATTGCAATTACAATACAACGTACTGCAACATATAATAATGCATGGTATGAAAATATTATTGACAATCTACTATAGTACAACATCAAATAGTACCCAGTAGTACATACATACTAGACTAGACCAGCTACTATTACAGATACAAGTCAAACCACCTACGTACCTAAATTCAATTTTGTAATGTATAAAACACACCAAAACATAAACATCCCCAGACATTAATAGACCATAGGTCAGACAGTGGCTGTATAAACATTGTATTTGTATTCCATTCCATTCCATAGTATCCTAGCTTAATGTAAAATAAAGTAAAACAAAGTAAGATAACATTATGTACATTACATACACTTAAATCAATACCTAACTATTTTCTAAAAAAAATGGATTTGACTTTCAAATTTCGACCTCTACGATTAAGAATGGCATATCACTTGATAAGATTGCACTATAAAATATTTCTCAAAATTACCAGTCACTGTTTTAATTTTTTTTTCTGACTCAATTTTTACAAATTCGATAAAATGAAAAATACCTGTGAGGATATTATTGATATAGTCTCAATAATCTAAACAAAGAAACTTTGAAAACGGTTTTGAACATAATATGGTTCCTTCCTTCCAGAGACAAAAATAGGGAAGTAGAACACTTTCAGTAACTACTTGTTTCTGCCCCGCCACCTGGGGGATTGAGGCACAAACTTTCGGATAGGTGTCGTCTGATTTTAGACCCTGTGATTGTTAATAGGTAGGTACTTAAATTTCTGCACATTTTGAAACAGTGATGGCAGATCACATTCCTATTCCTGTGATTGTATCTCCATTATAGGTTAAAGTTGAAGTTGAAGATGCTACTACTACTACTACTACTACTACTACTACTACTACTACTACTACTACTATATACCAAGTACGAACTAATAGTGGAGTGGAGTTAAAAACGTGAGTACTGGGTCGTTGGAGGTGAAGTGAAGTAACAAAACAATAATAACAATATCACAGTAGATTATATTCTACTATACATCCTTTGATTTGATCTGCTTTATACTACATGAATTGCATTGCATTTGAAATGCAGAGATCTGACTCACTCCACCTATTCCTAGCTTCCTTCGTTTGGCTTGGCTTGGATGACTTTCATTCAACTGCTGAGGCTTGGCTTACAGAGTGCATTAACTTTTCTATTACGATCATAGGATAATAGGATCCAATCCAGACTCTATACACATCCAACGAAAACCAGCAAAGGAAACCAGGCAGGACGGACCGACCGACCGACCGACCTGAGTATTTATTTCGTGGTTCAAACATACCTATTGGAATATACCTATGAAAGGGATGAAATGCGATAATGTCCGGAAATCTGTAATCAATGTATAGCCATTCAATGTGCTATAGGATAGCACAGTGGTAATACTAAATAGTAAAAAATACTCTATATTATTATATATATATACCTATACCTAGTATGTTATTTTATTGTATTCCCGTGTATTGAAAGTGTAGTAATGAAATAACGTCTAGAAACTTGCAGTCATCTAATTTCATCCATTCCTATGTACGTAGATTAAACACTCTATTAAGTTTCACTGGCTAAATTACATGGCAAAAAAAACAGAGAAAATCCGAAGCAAGGCAGTTCAAAGTTTCAAGTAAAAAAAGAAAAATTTCATCCTCTACAACACATTATATACCATACCACAGGAGTAATGAAGGAAAGCTTTTTCATTTTACTGCATGCAGCCCAGTTAATTTCAACTTCAAATCTCATAACATTTTTTTTTTGCAAACACATACCTAATATATCATAACATAACGGTAGAGAAAGGCTTTCTTAATTCCTAAACCCAACCAAACCCAACTCAACCCAATCAATATTTCTCTCGAAAACTGCCAATGCTTCCTGTCCTATAGTAGTATATACACCGCCTTCGTCTTCTACCTGAATTTTCAACACAAAACCACTATTCATTTTCCTACACACACACACTCACATACCTTCCTTCATTCCAAGTCGTCATTTCCATTTAATTTCACTTCACTTTTTTTCATTCCAATACCATCATCACAAGTAATGAGTTAAAGTTACTTTCGCACACACACACACACACACTACACACATACTTGCAGTAATTACCTATACCAACATTCATTACTTATTCCCGTTCACTCCTACTTCTACTGCTGCCAATCTATCTAGTTTACGCTACGGACAGTAAAATGTATGTATGCATGTAACTTTCAAAAATTAGCGTCTCCTCTCTCTCTCTCTCCCCCTCTGTCTGTCTGTCTCCTCTTCTTCTCTGAATACAACATATTATTATCTCTTCATAATGACACACAGTTCATCATACTATCACACACAAAACATACATTCAACATTCACAAGCAATCACATACCTAATATACCTATACATCCACAATCCACACATAAAAATATATCACTTTTACCTTTATACTTCCATTCCAATAAATACAACAAGTGTGTATAAAAATGTCAATCATGTTGTGTGATACTACGAGAAATAAACAAATATCCCCACTCACTCCACTCAATTATCATCAAATAATATCACTAGTGTTGAGTTGACTCACTAGCAAATCAAAGCAAATCAAACCAATGCAATGCAAAGTGAAGTGCAGTAAAACAATGACTTATTTCTCTCTCTCTCTCTCCCGTCTTTTCATTTCCTTTCCTTTCATACACACACTGCAGTGTAATGTAATGCAATGTACTCTCCTGTCAACTCTGTATTTTATACTCACATGGAATAACGGTGGAAGCATTATATATAAAATAAAAGTACATAGGTATCTTCCATCATCAAGTATCTACCTAAGTACATATCTACCATGTAGGTATTTATTTCCATTATCTGTCATCTTAGCTTACCTTGGCTCTTGGCTTTTTGTCAAGTCAAGTCAAATCAAGTTAAGTTAAGTTAAGTTAAGCCAAGCCAACTGTCCTGTCGGCTTATCTTCACAAAGCTTCGGCTTACTTGACTTTCTTGACTTGACTTTGACTCATAATCCACTTTATATTTACCGACATGCCTTAGCTTGCTTTAGTTTGTATCTTTACTAGACCTATTCGATTCCAAAGATATAATATATTCCATTCCATTGTATCAATTTAACACTACATCAGTGTATATTTGCATACCGTATTTATTCAAAACTTGGCCGGTGTCTTTTAAAACAGTCGGGAAAAAACTTAACCTTTGACACATGGTCTTGGTCTCGAAACATTGTACTTAAAGCTGGAATTGTACGGTAGACAACATAAGATACACAGAAATTCACAGAAATACAGCGTGCAATAATTTAAATTTAAATTAACTTGAGACAACTTACTGTACTAAATCAACGCACAGAGTGTCAAAACTGCCATAATATTGAATATACAAAAGTTTAAAGATTTAAATTAAAAACTTCGGTTTTTTGTTTGAAATTATCAGGGTTTTGAAAAATGACCGGCGTAAATTTAGTGTATTTCAGAAGATAGGCTGCCGGCCATATTTTGAATAAATATTGTATTTATAATAGCAAACTTGACCAAAGCAACTACAATCTGAACTGAACTGAAGCATAAACATAAACATAAATATACATAATATGTGATGGATGTGATGTGATGTGAATCATTTTAAGTATTCCTCTTCAGAATGGAATGCATGTAGCAGAAGCAGCAGTACTGCTAAAGAAAAAAAACTCTACTGCACTGCACTACTATAATATTATTTGTGAGTACAAAGCTCTAAATATTTTTTTCTCTCTTGCATTGCATCTCATCTGCAAAGCATTCAATCCAGTTCACTATATACATATTATACATAAACACACTACACAACACTCTCATGTGTTTCTACACTACTACACTACTTATGCCAATTATTCCATTAGCATATAGCTTTAAAGCAGATCAGGTCGATTGTCAGTGCCATGAAGAAGCCAAGTTAAGACAAGACAAGACCAGTCAAATCAAATCAAATCAAGTCAAGTCAAGTGAAGTCAACCAAAGAAACTGCAAATTCTCACTGGATGCAAGATGTAGAAAGAAAAAAAATAATACAACGTCAATAAAAAATATATTATAGCAAACTATATATCTTCTCATTCGATTCAATTCTCTGCATCGTCCTCCTCCTCAAAGTGGTTTGGTTTGGTTTGGTTTGCATTGCACTGCATACATTGTATTTGGTTTTGTAGTGCATTTGATTTTATTTTTTGCAGTGACTCAAAAACTCTGTCAGTACAATCTATATAGGTATATAATGTAGTGCAAGGTAGTGAGGGCAGTACATAAAATGACTCAACTCGTGTAGTGAGGAGTATAGAATGTAGTAGTAGTAGTAGTAATAGTGGTGGTAGTAGAATATATTGGAAAAATCTAGGTAGGTTAGTTTCATTGGGATTCGTTTCATTTAGTTTGGTTTGGCTTGGCTTGGTTTGGCTTGACTTTAGTATAATATATTATTATAGGTATGCTATGAGGACGCAAGAATGAAATAGTAGTAGTAGAGTAGACGTAAAGGAAAAGTATAATCTAGGTCCATAATTTATAAACCTTTTCCAATATTATACACCTACTCTTCTCCATTCTATTCCTATGTTATTATTTATATTTAATTCTTCTATAGAATTCACATTTTCCTTCCCAGCCTATTGACATGGTGGTCTGGTGATCTGCTCTGGTCTTCTTACATCTCAAGGCAATCACTTCACTTCACTTCACTTACTTTCTTGGCTATCAAAATCAAGTATTTTGACTCTAATTTGACTGCAACCAAACCACGGCCTACCACGATGACGATGACAACAGCCCAGAGCTAAAATCTGACAATATAATACAACTACCACTGCACTACTACAACTCATAATGCAAAGTTAGTGCAATAATTCCCATAAGTTAGCCCTACAAATATAAAAGTCAAATAAAATATTAACTATACTAACCTATATCTATTTGATTATTTTTCAAAATTCAAAGCAAATCAAAAAAAAAAAGAAAAAGAAAGCAACCATAAAAATACTTTTAGTTTTTACACACACACTTAAAATGGCAATTCCTTTTGCTCCTGAGTGTGACTGCAGTACAAAAAAAGTTAGCTAAAACAAAAAACAAGGAAAATATATAGTACAGATTTTCCTTCAATTCTATACCTACTCATGATATATACTTATATATATATCTATATAGAAAGATTTAGCTCATTCTTATCTTGAAAGGCATCCCAAACATCATCTACCTACTTCACGTACACACACACGCTTACAAATACACATAAATAAACATTCATTTAAAAATCTCCTGAATATACGACTACTTGAATGAAATTCATGATTCTATTGTGACTTGACAAGGCCCGCTGCACTCGAAATAAAATGAAATGAAGTGAGGCAAGCTAGAAAAGAGGAACGTAGTAGGTAAGCTAGTACAAATATAACGTGTGTTTTATTTTCCAAGTGAATGTATCGAATCCATTCTATTCCATTACAACCTACTACTACGAGCCAATAATTCAAGTCAAGCCAAATTCAAAGTTGCTCCATAATAAGCTAAAGCTACAAGCAAACGTTGCACTGAATGCATAGATAGTATAGCTAACTAACTGTAAGTCATTGTGCTCTTTGCATTATATTATGCAGTAGGAATGAGTGAGTGAGTACGCGAGCAATGTAGGTAGCTACTTACTGTATTTATTCCAAAGATGGCCCAGTGAAATAAATGAAAGACAGCCGGGTTCTCCAAAAGTGGCCGGCTTTTATAATACATTGCATACATTATAGAAACATACCGGCAGCTGCATGATGACACCAGAAGGTAAACAAAAATGCACGTGTAAAACGCGCAGTAATTTAAATTAGGTAAATTGTTACAACTTCGACAGCCAAAATAAAGTTTCTACGGAGTGTCAAAATGCCATAATATACAAAATCCTACGGATTTAAACTACAACAATTGGTTTTTGTTTAGCTGAGTATAAAAAATTTGGCGGTTTCTAAACAAGGCCGGGGTATACAGGGTCTGGATTAAAAGATGACCTCCCGGCCATCTTTAGAATAAATATTGTAGTTAGTTTACGAATTTCCTATGACTATCTCTGTAGAGAGAAATATCATTATTATTATTATTTTATTATTACAATTACTGTTACTACTACTATTGAAATTATTTAGAACTGAAGATGCACTGCACTGCACTGCATTACAATGCATATGACTGAATGCGTTGCGTTGGATAGAGATGAATTGAATTGAATTGGCTTGAATCAAGGAGTCTTCTCCATTTCACCTAATAATATATACCTATACGTATATATTTTTGTTATTATATTACTATGGCTATATAGTAAAGGAGAGGAACAAGAAGAATGTAAATGTGAACAGAACATACAGACAGAGAGAGAGAATGCTTGAATTGAATGGAATGAATATTCAATTCAAATGCCTATATACAATATAATATACCTATTATTGGTTTGTGTTTGGTTTGGGTTGCTTTGCTTTCTTTCCTTTGCTTTGGTTTGGTTGGCATATAGAGATAATGGCGTGCGGTAGCATTAAAGCAAAACATTTTCAAAAGGAAATAGAAATAGTACATTGAGAATGAAGAGACAGTCATGAAATTAGGTTAGCTTACAACTTTTCTTTACTTTGCATTACTTTACTTTGCTTTTCACTCAGCTTAACTCAACTCGAACTCGACCACAATACAATGTATATAATAATAATAATATAGGTATCTAAGAGAACACAATCTTTCTTTCCTTAGAGCTAGTAGAACTATCATAGTATATGTTGCATTAGAGATTTGGATTATATTACATTGTATGACATTACAATACAATACCTACCTAGATTTACCTTATTATTTGTTCCACCTCACTTGTGACATTCTTCAAAATTACCTTCCTTTCCTTTTACTACCTACCTACCTCTTGAGCATTACTAGCAGAATTCAATTGAATTGTATTTATTATTTACCTTGTCTTCCATTGCCTTTACCTTTACTTTTAACTCCTAGTTTTGTGGGTAATTTAACTCCAAAATGAAATCCTACTCTCAAATCCAACAAGCCACGTTAGAATACCATAGCATACGATGTGATACGATACGATGCGATACCGATACGGCACATATCACGTTGGTTGACTTGACTTGACTTGACTGACACTATACACTCCATTACCATATCACACATACAACAATACAGCCCAACCACAAGACAAAGAGACAAACCCTTCAATTTAAATTCAATTCTCTCTTACTACACGCTTTGCCTTGTTTCTTCGTCTGTAGTGTAGTGTAGTTTTGGCTTTGATTTCTAATTCCCTCAAAACTAATGCAATGTAATTTCCATCAAAAATAAATTTAACTCTTTTTTTTTATCCCATTCACAAGTAAGTCAAGTTAATTCGAGTTAAGTCAAGCAAGCCGAATAAAGCCGAACAACTTCTCGTCCTCACAAATATTTCTGCAATACTCCTATCAAATCATTTCTTCCCACTCACTCACTCACTTAGTCAGGTATAGACAGTACAGTAGCAGTCAAGTCAAGTTAGTACAGTAATAAAAATTAGACTCTACTCGTGCGAAAGAAAATCATTCCGTTGTCCATTCAACTCAATAAATACGATATACCTATAGACTAAGGAAAAATCAAAAATTTTAATACAATCAAATCTTTAAAACCTCAATTCAAATCATTCACAATTCTCAGTCAACCAACCGAATAAAATTCAATACAATACAAGTAACCAAGTAAACCATGGAAGAGAAATTGAAGGCAATTCTTGATCAATTGATTCAATACTAGCATGGTCATCCAATTTAAAAAACTTGAGCATTTAATACAACCCTAGTCACAACAACACAAGACACAAAAATACAAAAGGGCAACAATAATGCTACTGCACATATTTTAAATCGTAATTTGCTTGCCGCCATAAAGCTAAGTAGTAAACAGCGCAAAAAAAAACCTACTGTATTCTAATCCGGCCTATACTATCAATAAAATAAATATGAACTTACTAACAACAGCGTAAACAAACTAACCAACTAAACTTAGCCTCAGGATTGTTATTCATTATTATTAAGATTTAATTTTTTATTACCTTAGGCTGAACTTTGTTCACACACCTGCTCCTGTACGTATCATCACGAGTGGAAATCATTTTACCAGAAAATCTGAACTTTACTATGAACCAACCAAAACCACTCGTATCACAACTACTCACGCCTGAACAACAATTTCTACTAAGTAAACAAGTTGATATGATACCAGTAGTAGCAGTTATTATTGTTGTATTCTTAGACTTCAAGTTACACTCTTAAGTACAAACCTAGTTACTGTATTCTACACTACTGTAAAATATTACTTTTTATCCTCTTCATTTACTACAATCAGCAGTAGTAGTAGTTGTAGTAGTAGTAGTACTAGTAGTAGTACTAGAAGAACACTAGGAGCATCCAGTTCAGTTCAGTTCAATTCACTTCACACTGCAATTCATTATATTATTACACTTATAAATATATATTATGCCCTGCATTCCAGGCTTAAGAGATGTGCAAATGGTAAACAAGTAGTGAGTTAAAAAAGATAACACAAATGTGCAACCATTTAAGTAAAAATATTCTCAGAGATTTCTACTTTAATTTTCTTTCACTGTTCCACTACAGGCCGCTATCATTTTATTCTGTACAGCAATTTAATTCGCACTCGATTCACACCCTTCCCTTCCTAGACTTACAGCTTAAGCCTTCTTTCCTTCCTTCCTTCATTTACCTCTTTGCTGCACTTCACTTCACTTCACGTCGTCACTTTACTTCCTTTCCTCTTAATAAGCCCCTAATTACACGTCACACACAATAACCACACTAAACCTCCTCTCTTGATTGATAACCATCATGTCGTGGTATTCGTGTTGTATGGTATGTATGCTTTGCTATGGTATGGTGTGGTGAACGTATTCCTCTTTGTAGCCAACGTACAGAAGAATTCTTATAACTATCCACAGGGTATATAATTCGTAAGTATAGCTTAGGTACAATACCTTCCCATGTATTAAGGAGTATTAGAAACCATTGTACTACTCCTCATAACGTCTCAATACATGATGGGAAGGTATGACTCCTAGGCTATACTGACGAATCATATTCCGTCCAGATAGTTATAAAAATTTCTCAGTACCCATACATTATTGTGTTTGCTTATAATACCTACATTACATTACATTACTTTTATATCACTCACCCAATTAATTTCTATACACAAGATAATATTTTTATACAATCAAACCAAACTAAACCAAACCACAGCCATAGTCAAAGCCAAAGCCAAGGTGTAGCAGAAACCACTTCAGAAATAATAGCACAAAGATAGATTATATTGCTGCACTTCAATACAATAAATACAATCTCAACTCTTAACTCAACTCCCGTGCTATACGCTGATACCTGACTGACAGACTGACTAACTATCGGCACTAATATTATGTTCTGGTCTCGTCTGCCTTGAAAATACCTACCTAATCATATAAACATTCATGAGAGCACTCTATCAATACACCAATCGAAATCCATTCCAACCAAACCGAATAGGAACAAACTCCACTTACTTACACTAAGGCAAGGTAGACTACCTATAAATAAATATTTCTTTGAAGCTATTCAAACTAATATCTAGGAGCATAATACTCAGCTAAGCACATACATTAATTTACATTACAAATACATTTCAAATGCTATGAGCTATCCGACTAGTGCAACAGACAGCCACAGAACCAACGGGATTTTATACTTTACCTTTAGTACAGTGCGGCACAGTGTCAATACCTGAGTGCTTTGGCTGCCGTGATATGGCATACCAACCAATACCAACACCACACCAACCAATCCAGAACTATTTATTTTATTTCGCAGTGTACATATTATAATATGCATAGATGAATATGCAAGTAAATGTATATGCAAAAATACAGTATAGTGTTGTAGAGATTGTAGATTGTAGGCAGTCAAGTATACAGATAGTAGATAGAATATATAATATACAGCTTCAGTTCAGTCAGACATGTATATGAATTATATTGGTGAAACATGAGTCATTATTATATATGATAATAATATTAATAATATTACTTTGGGTTTACGTGCCTTGGCTTATTTACTGACCAATAGGAAGTACATTATATTATTACTCGATTTTTTTAAGAATTTCATTTTTATAGGCAATGGGAGTTGTCAAATTGAAGCTTTTATAGAAATTAAGTAGTACTTCCTTACTAAAACACTATCGTAAGTAAGAGTGACGGTCTATTCTACATCATAAGTGTGTATCCTACTCGGTTTTTATAAGAGTTTAAATTTTCATATGAATTGGGAGTTACCAAATTGAAACTTTTATAAAAACCGAGTAGTAGATAGCTTATACAAGTCTTCATACTTTATTGCATATAGCTACGTTATATTTAGTAAGAGCGCATGTACAAAGAAAATGGAGGAGGTCCTTCTAGATTGGGTTTCAAATAAAATTCCACATACTGGGTTTAGAAATAAATTCTAATCCAAGGACCTAGCCATCTGCTGAACGGGTGTGTCCACCATGCCCTCTACAAATTCAATGCAGTTTTCTGCACTTTTACGGTGCTCATGATGTAGATGTAGTAAACATTAAACCTCCCATATACATAGTATTCTGATAAGTTACAGTATTATTATCGCCACACTTTTCTTTTTTCCTGAAAGAAAATATAATTCCATTTCACATTCACATACACACACATCCGTTGTATCATTTCAATGTCTGCCTTCACATTTAAAGCCTTCCACCATTCTACATTACCTATATAGATATAATATAAGCATCACAGCAAAGCAGTCATACTCATACTCATGGCCAAGCCGCAAACATTCCATATAATACGTCCGTGATCTTACCTAACCTTTTTGATATTCACGCAAAATACTAAACCTAAACATCCACATTAATCAAAACCTAAGCCGAGGGAAGTAAGTATCTGTGTCTGTATTTGTACTCCAGACTCCAGTCCAGACCAGGCCACTAATTCATATAAACCCACCCACCTAACCTACCTACCTATACACAAATACTGTTCAAATACCCATACAATTCAGTATAATTCAAAAACATCCTTCTTGCATGCAACTCAATCCCAACTCTATGCTAAATTCCTTTAAAACTAAAACTCTACCTAGCTCCACCGCGTCATTCTTATTTCCAAGGCATCGTAAATATAACTATAACTAACTCGTAATGGTAATGACACTCGTAAAAAAAGCAGGCCTGGTTCTGTCCTGGAGCATATGTAAGTGGCTTACACAGCTAACTCACTGACAAGACAAAATACAATGAAGTAGT
>JAAXYV010000261.1:0-13545 GCA_036851875.1 Novacerus sp. FZ-2019
ACCCATTTACTGTATTTTATTGCAGAACAGAAAAAAAAGAATGTTCAGAGAAATTATTACCATCAACCATTAGCATTGTTAGTCTAGCATGCCGTTCAGTCTGGGAGCAATTTGGTTTCAAACTAGCGGATTCCATGTCAACAATTTCATTCAACTCCAATAGAATTCAACAAAATAATAATAATAATTTATTTCCACTATAAATATTCATATACAATACAAATTCTATGCAAATTTAGTGTTGTGTATAAATGAATGAATATTTTACTTCCCACTGAAAAGTACGATGATCAAACGGAAGAGCGGTTGAAAAAGATGTGAAACACTTTAGCTATTTACAGTCAAAGTCACAGTAAAGGAATAAGGAAGGAAAGGACTCGTCCATATTCACACTCACTCCAACTTTGCACCTAAGTAATTCAAAAACTAGCAAAGCAGCGCACAAAACATATAGTTTGGTATATACATGAACACAGACAGAATCCACAAGGTAGACAAGACAAGACAAATCGGAACTAATTGCACAAACATAGAAGCCAGACTTGTCTTACCTTGTGTTGCATTGTAGAGTGCTTTTCTCAAAGACTGAACTAAACTCAGTGACGGCCTGCAGTGCCGATGCTATGACATGCTGCACCGCAAAACACAACACTCGAATTTTAATTCTTTCAATGTCCGACAGTCCAGCTCTCTGGTTGTTGAGAAAACCGTAATTGCAAATAATTTCACAGCACAACACATCAAGCAGAGTAAAGTAAACGCAGGTCTTAAACAGAAGCTATGTTTCAGCACGCAATATACCATACAATACAATGTAATATACAACACAATACAATGCAATATAACAAATGAAATACTACACACAGATACACTACCCTGAGTGAGTGAGTGAGTGCTAATGCTAATGTAAATGTTTGATCTGACCACATTGGCATTACCATCAACATACAATGAACAGTATCCGCGGTTGCACTACCACTGCACTCCATGCATATTGTATTCCATTTCACTGAATTGAATTAAATTGAGCTATTTGTAAGTTAAGTGCGATTAAGCATTATAAGCAGCCATAATGTAGACTCCATTGTACTCCTCAGAAAAGAGATGTACTGCCTTGTCTTGCATTGCATTTTAAACTAACAACAAATAGAAAGCAAGAATCGAATCACGTGCAAAGAGCAGTGCATTCAAGAAATGCAATGAAAAACAAACTAAGCAAAACATCAGTCTGACCAGACCATAGTATCTCTCTCTATACTACCCCAAACACAAACCAAGCAGACAGTGTAAATCCAAGTTAGAAAAACCTGGCTAAAGGTGAATGTTCGAAAATGCAATGTGTATAGTGTAATCGTAATCAAGGTTGAGTTACGTTAGACTTAGACTAAGCAGAAGCAAAATGTAATGTTGGTTGCTGCAGGTATAGGTTGTATTGTAGGTAGCCATTAGGTATACAATAATAATAATAATCATAATAAAATACTGTGAACTAAAGTGTTTATAATCATGGGTGGTTGGTTTATAATGTGTAACCTTTGCTCTTGACAGTCAGTCATCTTGGACAAAAGCGACAGATAGACAACAATCAAACAAAATCATCAACATCAACATCAACAACACACTGACTTACCTACATTACTCTGAATGGAGTTGACTTGAATTGCAGAAGTTTTTTGGAATGAAAAAAAAACTTCCAGGACTCCACTTTACTTTGCTTTGAGTTGAATTAAGTTGAGTTGACTTGACTTGACTTGACTTGACTTGTTTCTAGTTCATTCTTTCAACTACACACACTAACCATAGGATTTGAAATTGCATTTGCAGTGGAAAATTTTTAAAGAATGATAAAATGAGACAAGACAGTACAGGACAGCACAAGGTAAGATAAGCGACTATGTTATGTTATGTTATGCCATGCTGTGCCTTGCATTCTAATATTATTTGTATGCGCTTTTTCATGTGCTTGGTCATAGCAACATATGCAATAGGAGGAAAAGTGTACCTATAGTATAAAGTATAAACGGTGTGTTGTGTTGTGCTGTAATGTAATGTAATGTAAAGTTTCTCTGTTGATTTGACTTGAGTCATTTTACTACGTCATGTTTCCAACAAAAGTTATTACTCTGTTCTGTCAAGCTGTAAGAAGAATTTTGTGCCCCCCTGTTCTTATATGTCTGCCTGGCTGCTTGACTGGGCCTCCATCATCACTTCACCTCAACTCACCTCACCTCACATCACTCATCTCACTCATTTCGTCACTTTGGTGATTCTGAGCCTGTAGCAGTGTTTGTCTTTTATTTTTGATTTTCCATCACTTCTGCTGTGCCTTTGAATTTGTTTTTGTCTCATGTGTAGTGAAGGGAACGGAAGGATGAGATGAGTTGAATTTGACCTTTCTCATCTTCTCAAATCATTTAATCTCTACAATTGGACCAACTGGTTTGAGAAGCATCAAGGAGAGTCGTAGACGTGACCACCTATAGAGTTTCTTCTCATCTCCGGTCTCGTCTCATCTCATCTCATCTAGTTCAGCTGAGCTCGATGGGACAGACGAAGAGACAGGACAACAGAATAGGAAGGAACAAGTGAAGTGAAAGATATAGAAGACGGAATCATAATGTGTGAGCATGCTGAAGTTGAAACATGTTTAAACTTTTGCTATACCTTCCTTGGCTTGACTTTGCTTTGCTTGCCTTTTACAGTGTCAGTACAAATGCAATAGGGTTTGCAATGTAGGTAAATTGTATTTTTTCCTGGCTATCTTTCACCCTTGAATTTTTGTGTGCAAGGGCAATGTCATGTACTGTAAGTATTTTTGTTCTCTGATCATTGCCTTTGTGGCCTGAAGCAAACTGTTAAAAAATGTTCCCATAGGTTAGCTTTAGTTTCGGTGGAACAATAAATGACAAAATCCGGTTAGCCAAAAGCAAAGAATGATTATTAATATTATTAATATTCTGTATGTATGGAGCCATGGAAGGAGCTCATATTTTACTAAGGCCTACGCAATAATACTTTTGCCATCATAAATATACTCATATTATTTATATTATATGTACTTTGTTTGACTCGAGCTGTGTATATAGTTGACTCGGATCTGCGAGTTAGCAGGGGTTTCTATACACATTGCATTTTAACGAAGGTAATAAATGTAGTATTTTTTAACTGTTCTCCTTGTACTGCGAAATGTAATGGAGTCCAGGTCTGGTTTTGCTTCCCTTGTCTTCCTCGTCTGGTATATAAACTATAGCTTAAGACTTTAGTGCATAATCAGTTTTGACATCTAGAAACTTAATCCAGCTTGCAAAACACAGGATTTATTAAGTCAAAGTTGAGTAAACAAACACCACTGTATAAAATGTTATTCTTACAGACATGTACTGTTCAGCATATACTGTATGTATATTGTATATACTGATATGCAAATTACTGATTGAATCTGCAGCATGGATGGACTATGTGCAAAATTCTATAGTGCCAAACCTACACTCTACTACAATCATTTTTAACTTAGCTGTGTATCCAGTGTCTGTCAAGCCAAGCCAAGCCCATATCATATCATAGTCACATATTCTATTTCATATCACAGCAATGACAACAGGTTATAGATACTCAATAACATCATAACTGGATGACTTTAATGCCTGTACTTTGATTACTTCCAGCAGTGTTGCAGTTGAATTGACTGCACGCACTATTTTTGACATATCATTTACAAGTTTACAGGTGTTAGGTTAGATTATATTATATACAAGTGCTGTTGCACATAATCTATACAGACTGTTCAGTAACTTTCATAGAACCGAAGCCTCCAGTAATGTATGATGTGGATGTGGAAATTGAAAGGTAGAATTAAAAAATATTATAAAAAAATACGGACATTCTGTGCAGCATGTGGATTATAATATCTGGAGATGTAGCAATTTAATTTCAAAAACTGGTTCCAGTGAACGAAAGTGTAAAGTGAATATTTGTACTTGCCCTCATAGTATGAAACTATGTATCATGTACATTATATTATAGCTAGCTATCCATAAGAGCAAATGAACGCTTTCGGCAGAGCGTATAAATGTAAACATTTAATAACAGAGAAGGAGGAAATGCAGGAATGTTTTGTTTCGTCGTTTCTCTAGAAAATGAATTAATGAAAATCTCAGTACGTAATTTCATTCTTCTTAATGCTCATTGCTCACATCACATAATAGAGTAGTATAGAAATGCTAATGTTATGGATGTGATGTGGAAGGGGAGGCCGGCACGGAATGCAATGAATACTTCTCAACAACTTTTTAATGTCTAACGAACCTACATAGTCAAATGCATGGAGTTATGGGTTGGGATTTTGAATTTGGAAGTGACTTACCTGCTTGCTCCTGCTGCATATTTCTGTTCATCTTCTTATCATCATCAGTTTAGTCCAGCCTATTAACTTTGCTTTTGCCATGCAATGTCATGCCATGCCTATCTCCACGTGTGTGGAACCAAAACCATGATGAACTGATTGGATTTTGGGTTATGGGTACAAAAACATGGTTGTATGAGTTGGTGGGTTGTATGTAGTTTGTATCAAACCTCAGTACAGAGTACAGTACAGTACACTACACTACAGTACAACCGAGTACAGAACAGTACCGTCTAGTACAATGCAAAGAAGAATAAGAGGATGATGATGATGATGATGGCATGGGAATTATTCTCATATCGTACGAGGGCCAGAGCTAAATATGGTATGACTAGCTGTAGCTTTAGCTGTCCATGCATTGCCATGGCATATGCACTGGATTAGAATGAATTGCCACACGGTCACTTGGCATCGGCTTAATTCTGCTGACTTTAAGTAAGTAACTCAGCTCAACGTCAAGCCAAGTCAAGTCAAGTCAACTGAACTGAACTCAACTCAAGTAGGCTGCTCTATTCTTGGTCTTCAAGTCTGTCTTCTTGCTTTGATCTCAACTTAACACAAGTGAACAAGATGCTGATTCACATTGTGGGATACAGTGATTTACGATCTATTGAGCCTCAGCTGATTTTTATCGAATCTTTGAATGATTTAGGTAAGGTGGTGGTAAGCTACGGAAAGGTTGCTAACTTAATTCTCTATCTAATGTAGTGGGCTGTGGTAGAATGTAGGTAGAGATAGGAAGATGAAAAGAATACCGTTCAGTATCCAAATCCAATCCCATCCTCTATCTAATAAGGTTCCGTCATCACGGATTTTATTTAATACACTACTACTCCGTCTAACATCCAATACAGAAAATACATTTACCATACCTACGTATACAATGTAATCATCACGTTTATAATATATTATGCTAACTTTTGAACTCTTAACAATTCAAATTCACTACAGAGCTGAGTGCTGAAAGGTTTTTTTAAATTACGGCTCAATCCGTTGTTTTAAGTGTATGGCTTTAAAACTAAACAAAGCAGTATGAATTATTAAGGAAAGATTACAAGAGATTTATATTAGTTTCCTAATCCGAAGACGAAATAATAATAATAATAATAATAATAATAATAATAATAATAATAATAATAATAATAATAATAATAATAATGCGGCAAAATCTATGTGTGTTCATCCCATATATTAATATTAAGTATATCAAAACAACACAATCTACACAAGGATAAAGAAATAATTGAATCCATTTAATTTAGTAATTACGACGAAGACGACGAGTAGAGTGGATTACAATTCAGAAGCTTTTTGGGAGTGTGTCTGTGAACAGAGAGTTAACAAACAACGAGAGAAGGCAGTAAAGAACAAATACCATTACATCATACATCACGCTTCTTTATCGTAAATTGTAACTTGAGTGTTGTCTCGTCTCACTACTCTTACAATCAGATTGAGTGCTTCGTCGACTAAATGAAAAGTAAACGGAATTCTATCCTCCTTCACTAGCACATTGCTTATATTATATTATATTATATGCATAGGTATATACGTATGTAAAAGCCCAGTCTCTGCAGGTGGTACTAATTAACACATGAAATAAAATAACTTGAGTAGTAACAGCAATATACATGCATTGGCACACACACACCACACACACACACAAGTCCATTTGTTTAGTAGTTAGCTTAAATCAGTTAGAACATTATGTAAGTTTGCCTTGCTTTGCTTTGCTTTGCTTTGCTTTACTTTGCTTCTACTTTTTTTTCACCCTGGATTCATCTTTCGTTGTATATAGATAAATGGTATTCTTTTAATTAAAAGATAAGGTCCTCTTAGTTGTAGTAACTTATATAGGTAGGTACTGTGTTTAATGGCAGTAGCAGAAGCAGTAGTGATTAGTGATTAGTGTACATTTGTATATCACTTGAGCCAAACTCATCTCACTAACACTACATTACAGAGTTTATGTGCTCAGTATCGATTGAAATCTACAAGCCGGTTTTGTTTCTATAATGTGTGATAAGCTTATCTGCAGTTTAGGTATATTATATTCTATTTTATACACTGTACTGTGTATATAGAATACATACTGCCTCATTGCATCTGCATTGGAAGTTTATCTTGCATTTAATAACATTGCAATACCTTTACATTAAGGAAATAGTGTGTTGGATTAATTCTATGTATTAGAATTTAATGGTAATCTAACCCTTGTGTATGTACGAATGCTCTGTAAATTTATTTCTGACCTGTCAAATTGAAATCAAGGAATCTTACCAATTAATAATTATTATTGTAATCTGTACATTGATGTTGTGCATATAGTATGTTATCAATAAGAAAAATCAGTTCGTAACTTAATTGAGAATGTAATTGGATTGCAAATTAAATTGCTCTACTGCAGAGAGATTTTTTGTAATACTGCAGATGCAAATGTATAAATAAATACCCACATGTGTATAAAGTAGGAATAAAAAGTGTTGATGAAATGAACTGAATCTTGAGTTAGTAGGTTACTGTGCAGAAGTATTTTGTCGAACAAGTTTCAATCGTTTTTCTCTTGAACTATTTTCTTATATCTGCAATGGAGGATGAAATGGATTCAAATCCACGAAATAGTTTTGTATCAAGTGTGAATGTAAGACTGAATATTGTGTGTAGCTGTTTTTTTATTGGTTGAGATGTGAGAGTAGGTATAGGACTTTTATTAAGACGATGTGGCAATTGATTTACTAGAGCAGCTGAACTCAACACCATTGCATTGCCTATAGTTCTATGCCATTTGCTAAAGAATTATTATAGCCCGATGAGGTGATAAGAGAATATAGAGTGTGCTTGTCTTTGTCTTGTCTATTTTATTACCTACTATGTTTTGGTGTGGGATGTTGAATTGTAAATGATTTTGCTGACCACTTACATAAACTTGTATGCTTATGACAGGAGGATTAGTTAGATGAGTTGATGATGTTCCTTTTTTGGAATTTGGAGGTAGATGAGTGGCTGAGATATGTGCATAAATTCTATCACCGGGTTAGTAGGCTACAGGTGCCAATTGTAAAGTCAAATTTTACAAGTAATATAATACAGATTTAACCTATGCACGAGTACCGATAAAGTCTCTCTTTATATGTGTAATGTGTATATATACCTATCTGTTGTCTGTACTAAAGCCATTATTCCCATCTCTATGTACTATTAACTTTATTTTATTGTGAGTCTAAAATAGACTTCGTTTTAATGCTTCAATAAGGAAGTGAGAGATTTTCGTGATGTTGATGATGTTTCAAGGGGGTATTGTCTCTTTGCTACATGAAATGCAATAATTTTCTATCGTATTCCCATCTGTGGACGTTCATTTACGTGCAAACATAGTAGGTAAGTTACAAACAAAAAGTTAATGTTCACTATAAAGTGGAAAGGGCCAATTACTGTCTGTCTTTGAAGTAACTATTAATACCATTTGATGTTGGGTATTATTGGTGTATGCAACATAACAATTATACTGCAGTTCCATTTTTCATCCTTTACTGCATTGAGACTATGACAAAAATTCTTAGAATCTGTGTTAGTTGTTAATTCTTGTTCACTATATTCGAAAATCTATTTCATACGTCTAACAAAGAACCTTAAAAAAAACGGTTTTAACTATTAAATCCGTCCTTGATGCTGATGACAACAACGATGATGATGATGATGATGCTGATGACGATGTCAAGAAGGAATATCTAGAAAAGACTACTCACTGCTACAAAATTAATCAAAAATTGCTCTACTTACTTTGACAGATGCCGTGTTGCAGTAAAATACCGTTGAAGAATTTGATGCACGAGTTGCAGTTGGCTTTGAAGTTCGTAAGGTTGACACAATAAATCTAGTGGAGTGGGATGACGAGAGTAGGAAAAAAACACTAGGAGGAAAAAGTCAAATTTGGTTATATAATTTTGTAAAAGTGGCACTTTAAAATTATTCTGATTGTGAGTTTTGAATTAAATTAGTGGCTGGTTGCGCGTGGTGGTCGTCGTCGTTGTCGTCGTCGTTGCGGCTGTTTGGTTTTGCTCAGACAGCACGAATAATTGAGAGGCGGTGGAGGTTGTTGTGTTGTGTTCTGTTGTGTTGTGTTATATTATATTATGTTGTGTTATGTTATGTTACGTTACGTTACGTTACGTTAGTTGTTAGAGAGGTTCGTGGCTACTGTACTTGAATGGAATCTACTAGAAAAGTTTATAATGTGTTTTGTATATATAGGTTCCTACGGCCTTTGCTTTCCTCTTCTATTTACTTTAGTTTATGTTGAAGCTGAGGATGGGTTGGGTTTTGTTAGTCTGGTCTGTCTTGGTCGGTGTTGATCACCGAAGTGGAAGTTGATGACTGCAAGGTGAAGATGCAGGAAGCACCGGTATAATAAGCTGTTCGAGTACAAGACAAGAAGACTGTTCTTCTTTCCTTTAACTTACCTTTACTTGCGTAGTTTGTTGCTTTGCTTCGTTTTGCTTTGCTTTGCCTTGCTTTGCTTTGCTTTGCTTTGGCACTCTCCTCTTTTCTTTGGCTCTCTCTACTTGTCTGTTCTGTTCTGTTCTCTTGTGTCTTGTCCACCTCACCTCATTCACTCCCAGTCTCATCCATGTGCAATGGCTTATGGCTAATGGCCTGTCTTTACCCTCGATCCTATCCTAGCCTATCTTCTTCGTTTTTTTCTAAAGCATTATATTATTTTTCTTATCTATCGTATATCATTGTAGGCTAGGGTAGGGTAGAGCATAGGATACTACTACATGGTAAGTAGGAAAGTGTATTGTATTTCGCTAGGATTACATGATGATGATCTGTATTTTTATAATATTGAGGAATGGAAGCTAAGCTACTTTTGCTCTGACTTGATTTCATTTGCTCCTCTTCAGTGTTTTTATTTCAGTCCCATTACTCATCACACAGAGAAGGATGAAGTTTAAGTAACAACACACAAGGCTGGTTAAATGATATAATACAACAATACAATGTAAATCAAACGATATCAAGTCAAAAGCAAACCAAACAAGTTAAGTCAATGTCTTTGATCTGTACTCACCGAGTTTAATGTGTAATGTAATGTAATGTAATGAAATGAAATGTAATGTAGTGAACAATGGAGTCCAAAACCTACATAGGTTCAAATTCGTTTAATTCGACTCAACTGTCATTTACAATTACTATCATCATGAGCGTTAGCAAACCAGAATTTTTGAAGGACGGAAGAAGAAAATAATCTTGAAGTAATTACTAGACGATATAGCTTTGGAGTCTAGTCTAGATCTGTAGACCAGAACCATGACTATCTTGTCAAAGTCGTAGTTCAAGTAGTGTCAGTCAGTTGAGTTGAGTCAAAACAGTCCAAGAGAATTGTGAAAGACTTGTTGAATAACGGAGGATTCTAATGAGATGCAATGAAGGAAATTCAACATTCGTTCCTATAGAGAAATGGAATCAAAAATTAGAATGAGGAAATAAATTATGGAGAAAACAAGTTTGCGAAATTAGGAGCCTAATAGTATAAATAATAATAATATCCACTTTGTACTTCTTTCAAGTTCCTTTAGGCTCCAGGCTCTCATCACTAATGTGTAAAACTTTGCATTTAATATCTTTGCCATGCTATGCCAACAATTGTATTTGCATCTAATGTTTAATATATATACCGTGTACGCATTCGAGCCAAAATGAATGCAAAAAAAAGGTAATCAGATTGCCGGACGAAAAGCTGCGAATCAAAGAACTATATATGTATGACTGAATTTCTTTTGCAAAACGAGACTTGCAGTCTTGACTTGAACATTGAACTGCTTTAAGTCTAGTTCTGCAGCCTGCAGTTTCTTTTCTTAATTGTCTTGTTTGCTATGTTCCTGTGTGTTCCTGTGTAGAACCGGGAGTAGAAAAGTGCCTGATTAATCAAATCAAATTTACATGGCTGAGAAATAGGAAATCAATCGATCGATTCATAATTTTTTATTCAAGGGTTTAGAACCGACCTCGGGCTAACTACTAATTCTGTTGTTTTAATTTGCAAAAAGCATGCAAGTCTTACACTCAATTCTTCTGGCATTCAATCTTTCATTCCTTTTTGCTCACTGCAATACGGAGTACCTATGCGTTCGGGATCAGTTACCCTTTATTCCACTTATTGACGCACTAATATTCTGTACTCAGCAGCACAAATTATAAATACAACAAAGCATGAGATTCAGTCTTCATTTAATACAAGGTTTTAAACATACATACAGCATAATAATCAGATATTTAAATTTACAAATTAAATTATTACTTGACAATTTTTTAGATGACTATCATCAGTAACAATACTTGAACATAAACGTGAAAGCTTAACGACGAACGTAGAATATTGTTATAGTGAAAATATTCTGTGGCATTAAGTTACTGAAAAGTCACCTAATGAAAATTAGAAGTCGACGCAACGTCAGTATAGCCAATAACCATAATATTAACAATCGCAAGCTATTTCTCTATATCTTGCCAGCCAGGTATAGACGTAGCTCTTGCTTGCTATACCTATTAATAGAACTACGTCGCTTTCTAGTTTTGGTAAGGCGACTCTTCAGTATAATATATATGGGAGATTATGAAGTGTTTTCGTTTGATTTCGATGTTCCCTGACTTATGTTCTCTGCCATTCTCGATAATATTTCATGGACTTATGAACACTGGTTTTACTTGATATCCGATATCATTTACTTTCCGTACATCATATCTGTACATATGCATTGAATTGAAAAATAAAAATGTTACACACGCTGCTCGTCACGATACAATGAAGTGTGTTATGTTTAACAACGCCTCACTTCATCTTCGTTTCGTCTTCATCTATCGCCCCGCTTATATTGTACTGTTGTCTTTAGTTCTACCTCTACCTTTTTCTATAAAGCCTTGTAGTGTACTGTACTATACTAAAATAATAATAATAATAACCGACTTTTATCCTTTGCCCGCCTTACAATGCACAAGTAGATTCTATTCTATTTATGTTATCCATACATGGATCTTTGCACTTTGATTTAACAGCTAAAAACGCTAGATAACAGATCATGGATCTGTACAGTAAGCAAGCAAAGTAACATGACCAAATAAATAAGTGCAGGTTTATTTATCTGTTTTGCTACCGGGAGGTAAGTTGAGTCAAGATGCTATTTTGAGATTTACTTGGAGATTGAACTTTATTGAACTGTGCCGAGCCAAGTCAAGCTAATCCAATACAACTTATAGTATAGCTGTGCAAGAATAGAGGAAAAGAGAGAAGGCATTGACCAAGATCATGGTTATGGATAGTTGAATTTTAAATTGTCCTGAAGAATGCATCTCTTTCCTTTCCATTATTTCATTCCATTCCTTTCCTTTCCTTTCCTTTCCCAAACAGACTTGCGACAGAACGAAATTCCATTATTGCATTGAATTGCATTGCATTACATACTTCCACTGCATTCCAAGGATTATGCTTCCATTAGCAATCTAAAGATAAATTCTACAACTACACATACATACAACATTCACACATACAAAACACTCGAAAGTAGTTGATAAAAGCTATCGAAATGAAACCTTTCTTTCATTTCAACTGTTTTTTTCTTGTTGATATCTAAAACAGTAACTTTGTCGAAGGGAAGAGTAATTTTTTCTTGAGTAAGAGCAAAAGCAAACTACAATATACGATTAGTATCCAATGCAGATAAACAACGTAAAATCTGGCACGCTAGAATTAAATGGAATAGAGTGGATTAGATTGGAAGAGGAAATGTCCTTGCTGCCATTAACTTTAATTTCATATTGTTCCAAAATGGGACTTCCTAGATTACAGCAGAGCCGTCTTTAGAGATAATTTATGTGCAGGCAAAAATATTTATAACAATTATGATATCCCCGGAGTGAAGGGAAATATTACTCCATAATTATCTTCATATATCTATCTACCTATTTTAGAAGTAGATCCTGCACAGATATAATAAATCTTGTTCATCATCGTTTTCCTAGTCTTGAAACTCTCATAGTGCTTTCACGATAAGCTATGTTATATTTCTTATATGTAGTCTTGAAAGTATGGTTGCTTGAAGCATTTATCTGTATTTTGCGTGCGGAGACACCGGACTGAACTGAATGTTTTGAATGAAGTGTGCATGTGCTTCAGTTGGATTTGGCATGACAACGCTCACTGTAGAGCGGGCAGGTAGGCTTTAGGCTTTATTTTGTATGTGTTATGCTGAGATGTGATGTGATGTGGTGAACAAAGCAAAGTAAAGCAAAGCATATCGTGGGATTTAACTTCCCAGGAGAAAGAAAACAAAAGAAGACTTCCCAGCAAGAGATTTTCAGATTGAATCTTTTTCACTTTATTTATTTCAAGTTCCATTTGCTTAGCTTTGGCTTAACTTGAGATTGTTGAATGAGAGAGATGATGGTTAGCAGTTCTCAAATATTTCTATATACTTGTATGTAAGTTGTATATATATTTAGATACCTACATAGTTTTCATCCCGCTTAGTTCTAAGGAATCCTTCTCCGCGCGTTAGATACTCTAATAATGCAATTCAGAGGAAAGACGACATGGCAATTATTTCATTTTGTGTTATGCTTTATAAGAGTATGAAAGGATTAAAGTCTTACTGTCTTCCGTTCTGTGTAATACAAGCCAAGGCAAGAGTTGAATTTACATTGAATCTATCCATCTCCACCACCTTTCTGGCCTTCTGGCTAGACTAGATCTTGTAAATCTGCTTTTGTTTTCAACTTGGCTCAAAGTTTGTAAACATAGCTTGGAAACGCAAGTTTTCCTATTTTTTTTTTATCTCACTGAGTTTATATAGCATAATAATATAGCATTGATTATAGATCATGCTGATGTTCTAAGCTCATTTATGTATATTTGAGTTGCAAGAGAAATCATGTAGTAATACATAATTATCAGCTTGTTGGAAAATTATTAAATAGCTGTGAAGGCCAAAGAAGGGCATAAACGCTTAATTATTTTAGATTAACTGTGCTAGTAGCTACATTGATACAAATATTTACTTCAATATCATCTCACTACTAGGCTGACTTGTGCCTGATTTTGGAAATTTGAGACATCATGCCTCATGTCTCAACTGCCATACCTCATG
>JAAXYV010000262.1:0-13533 GCA_036851875.1 Novacerus sp. FZ-2019
AACTTCGTTCTACAGTTAAAATTTGTTAGAAGTGATATTTCTGTAGTTAAATATTTCATACTTTGCTACTTTGACCTAGCACTGATAAATTGGGGATTTTGTCAACGCTTATTCAATAATAGCTCGCATGAATAAAATTTTATTTACAATATGAAAAAATCTGTTCAAAATCTAGTAGACAGTTGTATCGCATAATTCAAGTTGAAATATTCCTTTATTCATAGTAAATTAAAACTTCTAATTCAGCTTTTACACTAAAGTGCGTAAATTCAAGAAAACAAGTTACGCTTACCTGAATTCTTGCTTCGGTTAATCCGACGGTAAGTGCTAATTCATCCCTGTAACAAAAAAATTGAAAAGAATTATATTCACTATATACTAATTGTACTGCACGCATTATCTGCAAGTACTACTATCCTTAGTAAGATAAAGCATACATTGAGAAATATAAACCCAACTTAGATATTTAAACAAAATATTTCCAATACACACCAATTACATCACACGGTTATTTTTCTCACACGCAACATATAATATAGCCGCTGTACCTCTGAATGTCGATGGACACTAATTAATAGTAGATTTGCATAGTAGTACTATTGGCGTGAAACTCAGACCATATTGATTTTATATCTCGGAAATATTTTGTGCTTTTTGGTAAATAGTATAAAGTCTAAATTATTCCTCTTACTCTCAAAGACAACAGTTGTCATTTGCCACTAGAGATAATGATGGAAACAGTTTAGTCATACCTTTTAAAAATCTCTGCTCACAAGCTGTTGAATACCACATTCTCTAGCTCAAAAGTCTTAGCGGCTAGTTTCCTCAATTCACCTGACTCAACTCAACTCTGATTTTCCACATTTCTTTCTCTAATCCTTCACTCATCATGTAAAAAGTGCTTACTGGGAAACCCCGCTGAGGATAATATTACTTGACTTAATTAATTTTGCCCAAGGGAAGTGGCAACTCATGTGTTTCATTCTCCTTTCTTCAGCTAAACACTTTGAATTGGCATTCCAATTTACAAAAAAAATAGTTGTATCTAAAGAAATTGATGTTCTTGGGGGAAACAGAAGATTTCAAATTGAAATGTTGGAAATTCAAAATATTTCATCATGGGATACAATTTGAACTATATTTTAGCTTCGGGGAAGTTCACAATTTCTCACAGCATTTACAGGTAGATAATTAAACTGCATGTTGTAATGTAGGAAACAAGACTGATAAAAGTACCAACCTGGTAAAAACATCCGGGTAGTGAGTTCGTGCAAACGATTTTTCTAACTCCTCCAACTGATGGCTATTAAAAGTTGTGCGATATCTTCGTTGCTTCCGTTTAGGTGGGTTGTCTAAATCTACAGAGCCCGTTTCGTCTGATAGATTATCCTTTAGACTTAGATCATCTTCATCTCGGTCAATCGTCCCAAGGGATGAGTCAGTTTTGGGAGATTGTTGCCCTCCGCCAAGATGGGAATTTTGAGCTGAATCAGTAACACTAATATCACCGTTTGAACCGGGGCTGAGAGCTTGCATTTTAGTGATTGACAATAAATTAGAAGCATCTTTATCTGGGGAGGGACTTTTGGGAGTTTCTGATTTCGGATGACACTCTGAAAAAAAACGAGTATGTACAATTAAAATAATATTAAACATCAGATTCTAAATAATTAATTATTTTTATTTAGTAAATGAAAGAAAAATTATACAATAATGGTTGTATTGTTAACAATGCTGCGTAGATTTGAAATTTCTACGCTTCTGTGTCACTAAAATAAGTAGAATTTAGATTGTTATTTTTCCATTGATTCCAAATGGGGTTTCATGAAACAAAATTTCTTGCACATTTAAACAATTGATACAAAGCGTCAGACAGGCGACAGCGGCTAATCTTAACACACTGATACAAGACTTAATTCACTTTAAACTTTTACGGAATAGTATTACGTGGAGATTGTGTCACACTAGCAGATTATCTGAGTGATTTTACGAGGAAAAGGAAAGATAACATATGGATAAGAGCCAACATGTCCCATCCATTAACTTCTATAAGTACACTGAAATTACCTCAAGGGAGCCTTAGCATAATCAAAGTTACCTCTAATGTACGTAGTAGTCAATGTAATCAACCCAAGTCATCGCAATACAATGAATACAAACACAATAATAAGGGGGCTACGGCGTCTTCTCAATTCAAACTCAATCTCACAATAATATAATAGCCAGTCAAGGTATTAAAGAAAAGAGATACAATCTGGAAACCTTTATCCACACCAGAGAATATACCGAGTATATATATATACATATGTGGAAGTATGTAGTTATGATAGAGAAAATTAAACTGTGTGGAAAAAAGTATTGAAAGTTTATACTTACTAATGCATAATGGCCTATATTAGTTTTAAAAAAAAGTTGAAAGATTCTTTGATGTGAAAAATTTTGCTTTGTTACAGCACATATAAATTTCATTCAAATGACTTTTTCTGAAATTGTGAGAAAATGAATTCTTATAAGTGTACATTAATATAATAACTTAGATCACTTCAATGAGATAAAGATTAAGTGGGAGTAAATCAAAATAATTTCATTCCACGTAAAGTAAAAATTGAAATTATTATAGAAACATCTCATTCAAATACAATAGAATTAGTAAAACATCATTCAATTTTTTCATGAAACACACTAATAAACTAATATATCATCAAACAGATGATGTAAATTTGGGTACTGCAGATAAATCAACAAAACTAAAGTAAAACCACCAATATTTAAGATATTACAAAATCCAAATAATTGAACCTTACCAGTTGATTCATAGTCACATTTCACAAGGTCACGAATAGAAAATAAACTTTTAGCAGGGCGCCCAACATTCACTGGTTTTTCGTGTGAGATCATTTTCTGTTCTTCCGACTCAAGCGTGAAGTTCATAACAAAAACAAAAAAACTTCACAATAATGTATCAGTAGTAATAGTAGATTCGTAGAGTAAGTATCCTTCTCCTTAAGTGTCTTTCTCCTTAAAATACCACAATTAAATTGATAAACACAGTCTAACTAAACCGGCACCGGACAGTAAAGACCAATATTACACATTTTTTGCAAACTTTATTTATTTCTCTTCTACACTTAATTGCAAAATATAGAAACAGTATAAAAAGTTTCCCGACATTTTAATCACTCAATATTTCAAGTTGACACTTTCAAATTAACTTTATTTGTCCCAGGGTATTAAAGTGTAGTGGTGTTTCACGTGTTGCCTCAACCCAACAGATCAACTGAACCAAGGAATACTTTTTTTGTTGTATTCTACAAACGCAACTAAACTATAGTACCTGGTCTTCCTCTTATTCAATATTATGCATATGAAGACAACCACAAGTAACCACTTTGGACGGAGTTTCCCATATGACTGAACTGAGTTGAAAGTAAAATCATAAAATGAGGGTTGAGGGAAGAGAACCAAACAACACTTACATATACAATGCAATGCAATGCAACACAATACAATAGAGACGAACCGCACTACACACAAAATAACGTAACGTAATACACCTGGTATGGCTTGTGCATGAAGGGAAGGAAAAGTTACCAAGTAGAAGAGAATGAATACATGTAACGTCAAAAACGATGCCTCCGGGTGCAAATAAAAGTGATGCGTATCGTATCCTAAGCCTACATATATATTATATATAGCTAGATATCTTATTCTCTCTGTATCTACCGATTTTTCTGTACACCTCCTGCCTCCTCCTACATCACGAATATAGGAGACAAAACGAGCTCTAGTTATTACATTTTTTTTACTATTCCTACATCATCTCTATTGGTGACTTGGCTAGACTCAAGTGAATTGCACACTTGGCTGAACTTGATTTGGGTTTCTTTACTATTTTTTAGGTGCGATGAAATGTATGCATAAATTAAACAAGCCTACAAATTAAGTATAGGAGATAAAGAAATAATTAATTATCCCAGCTGTAGAGTTGCGTACTCAATGTTTCAGCCTTAGAATCATATTTATGAAACTCCAGAACTTCAACAAATCCCAACTATACGATAGTGTAAACTGACTATTTATAATCGGCACATTTCAACTGATTTCGCAAAATTGTCATTTAACGTTGGAGTCCAACACCTCGTAATTAATAGTTCTGTTGAATTCAAAACTGATTGTTTGTTCAATTTAAAACTAAAATTCAACAAAAGTTCAAACATAATTAATAATAAGTATAACAATTTACATAGCAAAATACATTTCGAATTTTCTTTATATAAAATTTCAAAGCCAGTTAGACGTTTAATTAAAGTCCGTACTACAATTAAAACAATCGACAAAAAGATTAATAAATAAAAAATACGCAATGGAGATTAAGCTATAGTTGAACAAATAAGAAGCAAAGTGAATGAAATGAATTCTCGGAAATGAATTTCTTCAGCCCGAATAGTTAGTGTTGTTTCGGAAAGTTTGTCTCGATTATTTTCCTGCACCTTGATATGCTTATATTGTATTGCATGTGTAAAGCATTATTTTATCAATAATGTTTTCCTAATTTTAACCATTAGATTACAAAGAATTTCTTTCCTTGCTCAATATGAATGAAACTGAGGGACAAGAGTCGCCGTTTGCATTCAAGTAAGTCTACCTTTCATAAACTAATATAAATATCCATACTAACAATCATGCAGTTTTAATCTGTTTTTTTGCTCAACTCTCGTTTCTGTAATGTTAGCGTGTTTAGAATCAATTTAAACTTGAAAATAAAATTTAACTCAATATATAGTTCACGAAAATTGGAACGTTCTTTAAATTTAATTACTAAGTATTTCTTTTCAAGAATATTTTTTGTAACAGGAACATGTGGATTGTATTGCAGTTCATGATAGTGTTTCTATATGATACAAAGTGTTGCCGCGCCTGTTAGAGTTAATGGGCAATGGACTTATGTCGCATCTGAAGTTGAACAGAAGTACATATTATAAACTTGATGACCGGGTACTGAATGACAAATCGAGTGTCAACGGAAGTGGTTTGGTTTGCTTAGGTTCTGTTAAAGTGTGGCTACGGATTAAATTGAGCACATGCTGTTAAACCGCCGAAGTAATGCGTGAAGCCTTGAACGAGACATCCTGCAAATGAAGCTATTGTGCTTTCAGCAGAGCAGTATTGTTTTTAGATTCCTTTAAAGTAAGACATTTTCCTCAATTGAGTAATTTTGCAATTATTCTAAACAACCTAGTGTCACAGGTAGTAAGCCTCAAGCTCCGCTAATTTAGCAAACCAATCTTCAATGCATACACTTAAAATCATTGAGTTCTTATTATTTTTAAATATGGAATAAAGATTTAGTAGTCCAATCCAAGTACGTGTTTATTGTGTGAAAATAAAATGTTCAGTTCAGCAGCTGAACACATCTGAAAACTCTTAGGTTTCCAGGTTAATAATTTACTTTAAAATCATGTTATTTGAACAAAGCATCATAAATCTTTCATGAACTCAATGAGCTCAATCAATGAAGTCGCTACAAATACAAAGGCATCTTTGAAACTACCTCGTCACTTTGGGCTACAAAAAATAAATAAAAGCAGCAATACAGAATGCAATGCATTACAGTATAATACAATACAAAATACAAACAAACAGTTTAACTTTAAAACAGAGCAGAAAAACAAAGTAAGAGAAAGGAGAGCTGCCTGACCTGATAGTGACCTCGCCGTCTCCTCTCATTCCTGGCATGGTGGTAACAGTGGCGGAACAATGGTAAACAACAGACTAATTTTCTGGCTGTGAAAAATTAGACAATTCTCTGAAAAGTACAAGTCATAGACAGGAAGAGGTTTGTCCGCTAATGATGCGCAAAGTTTGAACTTGGAATTAACTATAGACTCTTGCACTCTACAACACACACCTTAATCTACCTGCCTACCAAGCTACCCTTCTGTGCTTCTACCTTCCCAATACCAAGAATAGAGTCTGAATTGAACTCAGGATCGAAACTGGTACACTTATTAAGTAAGTGCTAGAGACTTAACAGAACAGCGACTGGCACCATTTGTTCAGTTTAGTTAAACCAAGTTGGTCTGGGATCTGAACAACTCATGGATTGTGTGAACAATTGTTTTCGATTTTTCATTGATGTTGTGTCATAATTGTATACATTTGTGAAGAGCCCTTTCCGGGTTGCCGCACAAAATAAAATTGCTTTCCAGGAATAGATGGGACGGATCTGGAAGTGATTTGAAGTAATAAAAATCAATACATTTAGCACTAGCATTTACAAACATTTTATCTATTTGCATTTGTGTTCAAGTAAAATAAATTTTGCCAGTAAGATTGAATCAATTGAAAGTTTAACCCTATTTGGCTTGTTAATTAATTATTTTTAATGGTATTCAATTTGTATTACTTACATAGCATGATTTTAATCAGAAACACCAATAGACCAAACCTAAATTTAAAGCAATTAAATGTAAATATGAACGATATAGAAAGTCCACAATTCCGTCCTTAATAAAGTTATTGAATAATCAGTTGTAAAAGCTGCATGTACAGAAATATTTTATAGCCAAAACTAAAAATCCTTCTAATCTAACTAACTAGCTCAGAAAATCCTAAAGCGCCTAAAAGGCTGCGGGGCTTCTTACACTATCTCTCTTATTTTATGTTACTTAATTTAGTTTTTTTACTCACTTGTTAAATCTTTCTTTTTTTTAACTATCTAAATTATAAATTATGTTTTGTTTCTCATCCAAAGATTTAGGTACCATTTTTGATTCTACTACTTGTGTAGTGTGCTTTTGTATTGATTCTTCTTGAATAAAGCAAGTAATAATAATAAAAGACAGAATATGTCGATGAGCTAGAAGTTTTTTTACATAATATATTTAAAGAATGGAATTGGTATAAGAAATCTTTGGATTTAAAACATAATTAGTATAACACTCTCTCTTCTATTACTAAAATATATTAAAAGTAATTATTTATTGAGTTAGCAATCGTAGATTTTATTCTTTTGACCTCTTTTTCATGAAGTTCATAATTTTTTCTTGGATTAGCACTACAATAAATCCTTCAAAAGTCAAAACTAAGGTGTGCATAAAGCTTGAAATATACGAACTTGTTGCTGCGTCATTTAGTTACAGTACTACTAAGTTAATTATAACATTTTGAGTAAAGTAATATTGTTATTGTATTAAAATTGTATAATTATTTGTAAGGAAATTTGAATAATATTGAAATGAAAATACGTACATGAAAAGTCATATAATCGATGAATTCATGACAAAATTAAAACCACGTTTAAACAGTAGTTCCATCATTAGCAATGAGGAAGCAATTAAATGTGAAATCTGTAAGTAGTGAGTAACTTCGATATATTTAAACTTCGCGATGTTTTGTTTAGATTTTCCTGTTACGTTTAAAAGTTTATGGCAATCCTTCAATCAAATCATCTCAATGCTATTTCTGCTTCATACAGAAATACATAGTTCTAAGTTAGGATTCATTATAGTTAACCCAACAACTATCCTCGCTTTACAATAGCAATATAACTGTAGTATTTTTCTATCAGTATAATTTTATAGCCCTTATAATCGGTACTATAAAGCAGGGAGGTAAAAGAAACAACGGTATGAATTGATTTCAAAACTTCGTTGGGGAGGGGTAAACTGGAAAAGAATATAATATAGTAGAACCTTTTAATGTTGCCTACCCTGTTTGTTTAAGTTGGAAATGTTTCTTAGATATCCAGCAGATAAAGCTGCATGTGTGTTTTGTTTACTATTTGTTTGCTGTAAGTTTACATTTCACATCACGCTATGGTTTAATATGTCTTTACAAATTTATAAAATACACAAAAAGACGCCCAAACTAATTTCTTCTCATGTCATCCTGTCAAAGAAGACGAATGGGTATTACTACGATACCCGTTTACTGACGTAAAGAATTAAAGAGAAAGAAAGGATGAGAACAGCTTTTTCATGTTTCAGTAGGAAGTCGTTTCAGTGCCCCTGCTTCATTTTGTATTCCATGTGGGAAAGTTATTGGTTTGGGTTAGTTTAATAAAACTGAGTGTATGAGTGACGGAAAATGAGACAGAAGGCAATCGAGAGCTTTTGTAAGTCAATAGCTGAACAAGTGTACAAAAAAGAACAAGAAAGCCAGCACAAAGATAACTACGGTTTAAAGTAATTTTCTTTATGTGAGGATTTAACTCTCACTGTAACCAACAATATGTTCATTCTTGGGAGGTGTTTAGGGAAAACTGAGCATTATGTTGGAGTTGGGTCAGCTGACAACAGAATGGAAATCTTACGCAGCACATAAATCTTAATCCGTTCTGGCGACATTTTGCCATTCTATGTCTGCATGAATTAATACAATGGAAACTGAATTGGGATAATACATAAATATGAAGTTTAATAAATACGCAATCTCAAATGTTCCACCGAAAAGGATCTGAACTATGGATTTATTTTATTTTTACACATTACACTATAAACATTCTAAACTTCTGAACCTACACGCATTTTGTTGTTTCAAATAGAAAAATATGGTGAAAGTTTAGTTCAACATAAAATTATGTATTTTGAATTTACATGTAGGTGTATTATTTAAATCCGAATAATCCAATTGGTAATTTTCTCCAATATATCAATTCTAAAATAAAAATGATTATTAAAATCCACAGCAGTACAGTGGGAGGTAAGATTGTAAGGTTGTACTTTGAGTAAAGTTAGCTTCCCTTGGCTGCTGTTTAATTCATTTTGAGAAATACCGCTTACTTCTTCTACTCCCTATAGGTATCAATGAAGTTATTATGGTAAAGAATTTGTGTTAAAATGTATACAAAATAGTAATTAAAAACTGTGTAACAAATGTTAATGTGAGTGAAAAGTTCAACTTTAGCACTTATACTAATATATACCTACCTGAAAATGAACTTGGGACACTTTGCTGTCGCAATGATTATTAAGTCAAGAAATGTATCTCCATTTGTCTTCGGCATGCGACGCATGTAATGTTCAAAGTGTAAACTATTTCATGCAATGCAGTGCAACAAGGAATCCCTACCGAAACGGAAAAGACCGGCAAGGTCTCCCCGTTGTGATCCACAGGAGTTGACAAACCTATACATTTAAGTAATCCATTCATTCTCTAAGGTCACATAACACCAAACCTGTCACCGTGCGTCTACCCTTCAGATCACACTTTCACCCCTTGTACAACTTTAACTGGACAATGCTATATAACAAAGACATAAAAACTACATTCAGTAGTGTCATTTAACTTTAACAGACTATTATTTTGTCAGATAAAAATTTAATCTATTAAAACTAACGAACTTTTACATCGATCATTTATCAATGATTTAAAACTTTCACATGGCGTAGTTGTAGAACAATATTGGAAAACGTATGGCAGTTTAAGAATTCAATTTAACCACACACCCCACTTCCAACACCGAAACCAATACATTTTAATGCATTTGAATTTTAACTTTTGTAATTTCATTTTGGAATATTTTGAGTCTATTCCATATCATATCAACCTGCCATCCACTACTGAAACCCAAAATCCCTTCTCTAATTCTAAGTCATAGTCTTCCTTTTTAAACTCCTTTCGCTGTCCTGTCTTCGCCTAGTTTGCACGTACTCATTGGCTTCAAAATTATAAAAGCAAACCACTCTGTCTTATCTATAGCTTGCCTTCATCCCGCAATCATCCTTAGCTCTTAGCTTACCTGTTCATCGCACTCGCCGCACATTCGCCATTCTGCCCTTCTCGTCTAACGTAAGTTGAATAAAGTAAAGTTGTCAAGTCAAGTATTGTGTTGTGCCCATACTGTGATATTAAATGATTGTCCACAGTATTTTAGAAGCAGCTTGGAGCTTAATGCATTGACTCACACATATAACACAAGTAGTACAAAATTCATCAACCCAAGAACACTACCAAAATATAAGTATGAAGCCAGAAAAATCAGCAACGGGGTCAATGTGTTCTGAGAGAGACTCGCAACGACTTAAAATCTTCCACAGAACATCGAGCTTTCAAACAACTATAAACCCAACTGTTAGTCGGACCAATTAGTGATAGTACTGAAGGTATTCCAGATCAAAAAATATTTATACCCCTAAAGATATATTGCAAGGAACCAAACTGTATAAATCGATAAATTATGTGACTCCACCACTAATATGAAATATTACTGACTACCACACGGGCAGCATTATCTTAAGGTGATTACTATAATCTTGATTTTGTAATAATCTTGGCAATTGTACTATCTAGTGAACGTTATTATATTGATATGCTTTACAGGAATTCCAAATGTATTAATTTTGGGTGATATCTAAATAAATTTAAATTCCAGTGTCACTATTATCGCTTATTCTCCCTGGCCTTAGTTTCAGGGGGATTGTCATCCGACCTCACCCCACAAAATTAAGCATTTGTAAAGCAATAAACATTAGTATATAATAAAAATGCACCAATAAACCTGAAATAAAAGTAACAAAGCTCCAAACCTTAGCACTAAAAACTGCAAACGGCAAACCAATTCTGTCTCTCAGGTTTAAGGTTAAACTACTGCCTAGGGCCAGTCGGTAAATCTTACTCCTACAAAACTATTGTACTGTACAGTCAGTCAGTTTACTTCACTTCAATTCCGTTCAGAGCTGAGTTCACTCGAAGAAGAGACTACTTAGAGCAGACTCAAGCAGAGCACAGAACAGACCGACCATCAATGACATTAATTTCCTAATGACCAGGTAGAGTCAAAACCCAAGTTATTAGGATAATGAAAGGCGCCTTAGCTATGAGTCAAAGGTCGCCCACATGAGCAACGTGACTTTTTCTTTCAACTTTGTCTCCTCTACACTCTTCACTCTAACTGATATGATAGATACCATAACTACCTAACTAACCAACATGAGTTGACGTGGTGGTTTCCAGTGGGGCTTGTTTCAGTTAGCCATAGTCAATCTTCACCTGCCATAAAAAATCTAAATCTGAACCCAGTGCTGAAAGGGACTCTCCCAATTCCACATAAACATAACATATAGACAAGACATATTATATGAGAATGAGTAACTATACTACAAGAAAGACGAAGCTAGAGCTAGACACTGCAATTTTCCACGTTTTATTCTCTTCCTATTAACTAAACACAATAGAATGCAATGACTGCACTGCACTGCATTGCTCTCCGTTGTACTTGTACTTGATGTCCTGTAATAATAAACAAGCATACCTATATAGCTGTAATACGTAATCTACGTATAAGTCCAGGGAGAGAAATGTGAAACAAAATTACATTTTATTTATGTGGGCTCAATTCAATGGAGACATGGAATTAATTTTATGATGTAAAGGATTATACTTACAGTTTACGAGTCATACATTCAAGACAGACACAACGAGACTTAATGTGTTACAGATATCCTATGTTCTCTTATGTTTTTATGAAATGACAGACTTACCGAGAATTTTACCTGTAGCTCAATTCTAAATTAACCCTATTAGGAAAGGCAAGGTAGTTTGACTATTTTACTCTCAAGTCAGTAAATGTAATGTGAACATGAGCATTAGTACTAATACTATCCCTCGTATACTTACTTATATTACAACTTAGGTATACTATTAGTTTCACTGCGAGGTCCGGGTGACGTTATGCTATGCTATGCTATGCTAGGCAATGCTATTGTAACCATTGCGAGTATGGCATTGTAAACCAAGCCAAATGTTGGTTACCACATTTATTCAAAAGTTAGCTTTTAGGCCATAATATAATACAGTCAGGCATATATAGAGGCATGTAACATGCCGACACAACCTTAACTCACCTCAACAACGGACTAGTATTCATATGTCATAAGTATCATATCATATCATCATCATCACACATGTATTTATCTCCCCAGAGCCCTTCTTCCTTTTACCATATGCCGTTACGTTGGATGGAAGGATTCATAGAATATATACAATGCAGTATAGAGTTTATATACAAGAAGGGATGAAATAATGAATAGTTCCGAAAGGTTTGACACTAATTTTTGAGTCCTTCTGCCGTTTCATGTCATGTCATGTCATCAATTAGTTTACTAATTGGAAATCGATTTAATGAGTGACTGACTGACTCAACAATTTGTAAAACAGACTGTATAAGTACCACTGCGAGCAACGGACATGACAGCTTTCATCTGCCTCATCATATTTTCTGTAGCTTTCCTTGCCTTGGATTATTTTGAATGGCATGACTTCACTTCACTTGACATGACATAACATTACATGGATACGGATACAAACGCAACACGCTCATGCCCATGTTCTTTCATACATTTTAGCAGGTCAGTTTGATCCTTTCATGTTTTAATATATGAATAACTATATATGTACTACGTAGATTTCAAGTATCTATAGATACTAAGAAAAAGTACGAACATTAAAGGTAAAAAGAAAGGTGTGCAATTTCTTAGAAGGCTTTCTTCATTCAATGAACCAACGAGCTTAGTTTTATAATGGAAACTGAACCTACGTTCAGAATTACGTCTAGAATTGTGGAAGCCGAGAGGATTTGATCCCAGTTGATGTGTAGACTACATGCAATGAAATGAGTGAGTTAACTGGATTAATCATAGAAAGTATGAAATAAAGAAAGAAAGAATTGAATTCAGTGAAGACAGGATGTGCTTGTCTATGACTACACTGCATTGCAATGCATGGCACTGTAAATAAATAATGTTTGTTATAACGAATATACTTGTCAAAATGTATTTGAGTAACTGTATTGCCTTTTCTTTCTTCAACCTGTTCTACCTACGCAAGGAGTAAAAGTCTAGACAAGAAACTTAACGGTTTTCCTGGCTTGGTCGGCCGCATCCACAAAATACACTTGAATACGAAAATGCATTAAGTAAATAGCATGGTATAAACGGGTCAAACCGGACTTGAATTGACTTTTGCTTGGTTCATTAGTCAAGTCAAGACAAGACCAGAGGAAACGAAAGGTAATGAAAATCAAGGAATGCAATTGCATATAAGTAAATTTGTAACTACTGTAGGAATTCATTATAATTCCTCTTTATTTTCTGATACCTTTATACCCAGCATAGGTATGTACTTTCTCTTCTATTTAGATACAAATTAGTAAACTTTTACCAATTTGCTTGAATGTAAGGGCAGAGATTTTAGACTCCTCTAGTTGATTGTATATTGTTGATTTCTACCTTCTGTTTGTTCACAAATAATTCTAGTCTTATATACAAATTAAGCTTAAATGTGTTTGTAAAGTTAATTAAACCATATATTCTCTGACTCATCTTGCTCAATGAGTAAGGGAATAATCAATTACGACTGATTGAATCTGTATGTTTTCTATGATTGTCAACAGCGAGATATGTAAAATTCAGAGACTACTAATTCGTAACACTGTCTTAAATTGTGTCTGCATATCTAAGTCCCGGAATCGACTTCATATTTATTTTAACTCAACTAAAATCTTAATACGTTCCACCAACTGAGTTTCTGGTT
>JAAXYV010000263.1:0-13507 GCA_036851875.1 Novacerus sp. FZ-2019
TCACCGCCAAGAGTTGAAGCTTCTGTAAATGAATTCTGTGGATTGTCCTCCCTCATGAACAACAGAATTCAAATGTTAAACTCAGGGTTCAGTGTCAGTAGTGAGAATAGGATAAATTCAACTCAACGACATTATATGTATGTAGATATATATGTATTGATTGCATGAGAATGTATGATACTGATTAGCTTTGTGCACAAAATACAAAAGGAACTGAATTAATGATGATAAAATTCTGAATGCAGAGCCTTTGCTGGGCATGCATGGCAGGGGCAGGATGCTTCATACATCATGTCCATGTTATTCGATTCAAACCTTACTTTGAACACTTTAATTAGTAAACAGACTAGAGTACACAATAGAAAGTGTAAAAAGTGTGATCATACAAAAATCAAGATTCCAAATACAAACAGAACGCTGGTCATATTCTCAAAACGGGTGGTAGGGATCATTACTCCTTAAATTACACAGTGATTCCATGGAACGAATTCATGGAAAGTGCCGGAATACAATTATATAAGTGGCAAGTAAAGTTTTTTCAAGTTAAGGACCGAAGAACAACAATCAATAGATAGAGGTATAGAGTTATACAGTACAAGGTTGCTTGCACTGTCTGTATATAGTGAAAGGCTTAAAGGTACTTACTAACCTGCCTATAAAAGTATCCCCTAGCGAATAAGTTGGTTACAATATTCAGTCAACCGCATCAACAAGGCAACCAGCTCGTCAGATAATTTCTACATTTGTCTTCAACTTCAACTTTAAGCTTTGTTCACTCCTTTTTGCTGTATATATATTCCTCTACCTGGCTATGGCTCTATGATATACTTTACCAAGCCATTAGTGTGCCTTATTTGGGAGCCTGGTTCTTTCTGACAAAGTAGTTGAAGTTGAACCCAAGTGTCTCTGTATGCAAATATGTAAAAGTAGTCAGGTGTCATTCCTGTGGTGAGCTTACTTTAGAAACAGCGTTCAACTGCCTTCACTAGCCTCCCGGTTCATTCTTTCCAATGCATTAAATTTCAATGCTGTACACAATAGTATATAATATGATTATATCTACTTACCCACTGAGGTTTCTTATAACTTCTCCAGAAGGCAAATAATTCGTCAGTATAGTCTAGGAACCATACCTTCCCATGTATTCAGGAGTAGTAGAAACCATTATAGTACTCCTCAATATGTCTCAATACATGGGAAGGTATGGTTCCTAGACTATACTGACGAATTATATTCCCTCTGTAAAAGTTATAAGAATACCTCAGTACCACACTATACTACTACTTTCAACTTTAGTAAATACTTACTCCGTAAGCATAAGCATACCTATAGTTTATTAATCTCCCCGTGCTTTGTAAGTGCACATAATATAATAATATAATACAACACAATTAAAAGGCACTGCTCAAGCAGCTTCCTAAAGAAACACACACACATGCACTACACATATTATAGCGTTGATGATTGAAGTCAACAGATTTAGGGGCAATCCAGTTGCACAGACTTGAGTGACTTTCACTGACAGACTGCTGCACTGCGTGCTTTGCTTGCTTACTGCACTTGAGGAGAATGATTGTGTGTGAGACATTGAGACACATAGGACATTAATGCAGTGGTTCATCTCAGTTCATCCATGCAAAGGTATTTACATATTCTAGGTATATAGAATTTTTAGTTGTGGTTCTATTATACACTGAATGAGACGACACAAACGCAGAGCACAGCATAAGGAAGACATAATATTCGTATTATCATACATACGTGTATTGTATTATGTATACGTATGTATTATATTTTGAATAATTACCTCTAGTATTGTATTGTAATGTATACAGCACAGCAGTAGTAGGTGGTAACTATTGGGATTGGTGTTGGTTAATTTGAGTAAATCATACAAGGGTTGACTTTTAAATGTAAAATCGGGGCAAAGCCCATTATTTCTCAGTAAAAAAGTGGAAAAGTTGTGCAATAACTCTTGTTTGCCACGTAAAGTGGAAGGATAGCACATTATTAAAACATCCAGACTTGACTTGGTAGAGGAAATAAACCCATCCACACTCCACACCCAAAGCAAGTCAAGCCCGCAGTTATTAAGTTAAGGCAAGGCAAGGCAAGACATTGCTATACCCATGCCATGTCATGCCAGGCTTCACTTTACTAAGCTCCTCTATAAACACTACAGATATAAATACAGAGTCTGTGTAAAATACTTTCATTAGGAAAATACAGTGGCGGCGGAAGGATATAGGTAGGTAGGAAGGAGAAAGGTTATTTGTTGTATGCATGAATAAGGCTGATGCGGTGTGGTTGGTTTATGTTTGTATTTTCTACTGCCTTCTGTCCTAGTCCTACTCTCCTACTCGTAGGGTTCCAGTTCTCGTAAACTAAAGGTAAACAATATACATACAAATATAAATATATATATATATATCTTTACAGTATTCCTTCACACAGTGTAGTAGTAGTAGAGTAGAGTAGAGGGAATTAAAACTGGGAGTCGTTCAAGAATAAAGAATTAGACTTGAGAATTAGGTCTAGGAGTTACGGCCACGGCCTGCCTGACTCGACTCCTGACTTGCCTTTGGCTCAAGCTCTCGGCTTAGCTATATTATTATAGCTACTAGAAGAACTTTAACTCACTCGGTTCAGTTTACGTGCAGGATCTTTTGACTTTTTCATCGCTTGCCTTGCTTTGCTTGCTTTATTTTGAATTGCATTGGATCATATTGCACCGCATTGCAATGCAATGCAACGATTCCATTGAAGTAAACAACCTAAACTAAAACTAAACTGTATCCTGTATCCTCAATCTTCATCAAATGCCTTCATTACACTCTGGCATCTCTCCGAAATATGGTAGAACAACAGAGCTGTACTCAAAGTGGCTGGAGACGTTGTAAAAAGAATCTATAGCATACTAATGAGGTTACATTATAGCATCGAATTCTTCCTATTTGATTTTAGTACAGTACAGAGTACAGACTGAGCACAAAAAATACGAATCCCAACGGTAAAAGTCTGTCGTAATGAATTCATTCATAACAAATGTTCTTTAATTACATAGTTAGCATTACATCTAGCGACAGTAAATTGAGTCATAGTAAATAATTTGAATAAAATTATTATTATGTCCTGCACTGTCATAATATTATTGCATTAATTATACAAATAAGTTACCAATAAGTGTCAGAATAAACCGAGTCGTAGGTTTTTGGTGACATTTCATTACGTTTTTAATGTCATGCCACGCTAGTTCTGCATCCCACAAAAAAGTGTATGAAAATACACAAAACTTTAAATTCTGTTTTAGTTATATAGATAGGTTGGATTCCCATATTATTATAAGTGTCAGCCAGGTTATTAAAGCATGTTGGATTGAACATTGAACTGGAGTAGATTTTTGGATTTAGTTTTAGACATGTTTATTCTGTAGTTTGCTTCTGGTTTCTGTGCCTCTTGGCTACTGACGGTGACGACGTCGTATCTAAGCCTCTTGAGCTTCACTCTTTCCTCACTACCCGGTGGGATTATGTAGACACAGAAATAAGAGAAATACCTACCTACCTATACACATATGCATGCAGAGAGAGTAAGTATGTTGTATTCATGCAGAAACGGATGAATGGTTCTATGTTAGCGCAAAATGGAACAAGATTGAGGAGAGAAGTATGTATTTAATGTAGTAGTATGTACAGCAATGCAATGCAATACAACCGCACCGACGACGCGACTGAGCGATAGACTTCGGCGGATGTGAGAGAGAAAGTGAAACTCCTGTTCCGTGGTGGTTGGTAACACACAACAAGGATAGATAATGCACTGGCAATGGAATGGAATGACTGCAAAGTCGGCACAGTAATGTACTTCATGCACAGTTTAAAACACAACTTGGTTAACTTGAATTGACTTGACTGGGAAGTACGTAAGCTATAATCAAAGCTGAAACGCTTTGAGCCGACTGTATATAACGCCTTCACTGCATGGGTTTAGTGACTGCCTTGGTTTTGGTGTTTATGGGTACTGTGTATAAGGATGCTGGGCCAGGGCTAGGAGTTTCGGGTTTCCATCTGAACAACCATTCATCTTATTTAATTTCGCATATTGTCAAACGCCTCTTTACCTCCATTATACTCAACGTACATATATACATGCCTGCACACATATGTGCATATATACAGACACAACCTCACATACGTGTACGTACATACCCAGTACGTATACTATCATGCATCACCATTCTATGAGCAGATATACACAGTCAACAGTGAAGTCGAGTCAAGTCAAGGATGCCTTTTGCCTTCTTTAGCTCACATCACATCACTTTAAGCCTTCTAATAACACTAAATCTTTTTCTTTGTAAACATTGGGATATGTAAGCACGTAGTAGTGGGAAGGGAATAAGATTATCCTTTCATTTTGTCTTCTAAAAACTTGGGCTTCTTCCCTCACCACCTTTTCCTATTCATACTGAAAACTTGACAATAATATATAAGTATATAAGAGGTTTCATTTTAACTCGTATACAAAAATGCATACATTGCACTCAAAAGTCAAATGAATTTAGTGCCTACAAGTGTTGTTGCTCAGTTATTCTTCTATGCATCCTGGGTCTGCTTAAAGCAAGGTCATTGTCTGTGTGAAAGAAAGGCACATTAAACACCACAAATAAATTGCATAGAGAGTATACAACTTTACTTATACTTACACCACACTATTCCCTGGGCTTGACTGTGAAAGCCATCAATAACTTTGATCATTGAGTATATATATATACTCAATGACTACAGAAATAATTTAATTCACAGTTGTGTATTTGCCACACCTTTTAAATTTTTTTTTTCAAAAATATTCGGAGAATTTGTCATTATGGTGTGAGCACTAAAGTAATAATTTAAGTGTGGTGGTAGTGGTATAGTGAGTATAGTTTTATTTCATTAAGATACGATTATAATCGGTAGACTCCGTCAGTCACCATGACCATAAAGAGATATTTTTGACACTTGCTGCGTATTTATTTATTCGATAAGCATTCAAATTCCAGTATTCGTGTCCAACCAACAACGAAAACGAACCGATATGCAAAGCATGAGCATTGTGCTTTCAAAGCTAAGCTAAGTAATGACGAGTTATCTTACCCAAATTAGAAATCAACATGTATAGCCAACGTCAGTGTCAGTATAGTCAATAACCATATAGAAAGAACGAGCTATTCTTATATTCTACCAGCCTGCTATAGGCATAACTCGTGCTTGCTTTACCTATTAATCTGACTACGTCGCTTTTGATTTCAGAAAGATAACTCGTCAGTATGAAGTACGAATTGAAATAATGCTCATATTCTGTACGCCTAAAAATTATCATTCCTCCCCACGGGTTTCCAAGTCAAAGTCAAGCAGTATGGGTATGTGTTGTGTTTTTTTGTATTTACGCAGAGGTACGTATGTGTGCATATATAGCAGGGATGTAATGTAATGTAATATATATGGCAGAGACACACAAAAAATATGTACATAAAATAAAAATTGAACAATAAAGAAGCATAGTGAGCTAGAAACTGTATGGTTTCTTTATTCCTGTTGTGAATTCTTTTCTGTGCTCACTCCGTTTCATTCCATGTTTGGACAAATACCTTCTTTTGACATTGCATTACGTTGATTTCATATGTGTTACATTGTATATTAATGTACATATGATTTGCACCGTTGATTTGAATTTCTACTCTACTCCGTTCGTACTCGACTCTACTCTACTAACTTATCATTTATTCTATTTCCTTCTTCTTCTCTATTTCTATTATGAATGTGTGAAATGAAGCCTGTGAATATTAATTGTTAAATTAAATTCCAATACATATTTTCTACATCGAATCAAATCAAATGAAATCATATGAGGACTGAATACACTTTTTATTTATTTATTATCCATCCACTCAATTTATATCCTTTCAAAACTTTCCGAATACATTCATTCATTCTAGCTTGTTACGAAGTAGATACATAAGAATATAAATACGTATACACTATACATGCACTAATACAAAATAATAATAATATGATATTCAGTTCCTTTTTAGCATGCATGGTGTGGTGTGATGTTGTTCTTGTGGAACTCCCTGGCTGCTTACTTTGCGCTATGAAGACAAAGAAAAAGGAACAAGTGAAGAAGTAGTTAACCAAATGTATCTAACAAAGCTTCAAAAAGTCGTAAAAATTGAAGGAACATGACTGTACATGAGTGCACATGCAGGTATTATTGACGTAAGAAAGCGGGATGCAATCATAACCAAGTCAAAGTCAAGCCGACGCTGCCTTAATTTGATTCAGGACTCAATGCTTTTGAGTTATTCATAAGGCTAGGCGCCTCTTATTTATTTATTTACTTATTTGTCTTCTATCCAGTCTGTACTACGTAAATATGCCTACCTACATACTCCATTACTTCATCCCTCCTCGTCCGTAGATTTTCCATAACTGCTGCACTGCCATAGCCTTATTTTTCTTCTTCTTCTTCTTCTCTTCAATGAGCAATGACTCCATGGATTTGTACTTTTATGCCATATGCATATTTCTTATCCACTGGTTAAATTAAACACAGGCTGCTGAGAGTCGAGCCAAACAAAGACATTACAGTTGAGTTACAACCGGCAGTCCAGGCCAGACCAGACAGAGAGAGAGAGAGAGAGAGAGAGAGAGAGAGAGAGAGAGATCTCCTATAGCCGTATAAACTCAACGATTGTGTAATTTTATGTCTGAGTTATTGTAGGAGAAGTTCGAAGGAACTCTTGTTCATGTCCTCTATGCCATGTCGAGCAATATACAAACAACTACTTATACCAAGACTGCATAACACAAGAAAAAAGTGTAAATGGATACCTAAATTATCATGAATACAAACATATTATACATACCTAGGTATATTATATTATGTATTGATATAGATGCCAAAACACCAGAGTGCAAGTGCCTTATGAAGACTTATGGGCTGCTGCAGTGTGCTAGGCTAGCTTTCTTTACTGAACACGATGTGAGGCTGCTTTATGGTGATTTTTCATCTTCTCTTCTTAATATTCAGCTAGCATTGAGGACTTCACTGTTAGCTGTTGAACTGAACTAAACTGAAGTGAAGTGAACAGAACTCCCCTTCATCGCATGAACTCAAGTCAGGTGTTGTTGTATCATGAATTCTCTTTCATTATTATTGCACTTGACTTGAGTGACAGGAGTCTAGGAAGGAGTCAAGTCAAGTCTCTAACTATATGTATAGAGGTTGGTAAGTAGGAATATAACATGAGAATAGAGACTAGTGTAAATGCTTAACTTAGAAATAAATTATGCACTTATTTATATCCTAATTCTTGTTTGCACATACAGAGGATTTGATGGGTACACAAGAGGTAGTGTATATATATATAGTGAGGATTGGTTATAATTTCTTGTGTTGATGGTCTATGACGATGAGTTGAGTAAAAGGACCATGAATGGTGAATATGTATTGCGTGAATATAATATTATTAGGTATATATGTATATATATATATATTTGTAGGTCTGGTGTTGGTATTGTGCCATGTCTGGGAATGAGATAAAGAAAGGAAATATAATTAATCACGTGGGTGTTTGCAAAGAACCCGCCTCATCAGTATTCATAGAGAACGTATACAATAAGGATAACTTTCATATGTAATTATGTATCTGCGGGGTGTGTGTTTGTGTCACTGTACCAATTCTGGCATCCAGGTTGAATTGGAATTCGATGAAATTGAGCCTGTGCTATTTATTATATCCTGCAGCTAGGAGTGAGAATAGGGTACGATGATGCACTCCTTTTCTACAGAATTAAATTAATTCTAAACGAATGTTAATAAATGTCAGATATTAAAGTGCCAGCATTGATATGGGTACGGGTATACAACACTTGTCATTGATAGTTTCTGAGTAATCTAGAGTGTATCATAACTAGATATTTACTATGTTTGTGATTTTGTTTGTCTTGCCAGTTTTGTTTGTCGAACCAAATTGGGTGAGTGCATCCTTTCCTTTAAAATATTCTGTCCATACAGCATTGGTTGATTAATCTTTGCGATACTAATTTTTAATCATAGATTTCTGGGCACTCAGTTGTGTGAGGAATTGAGGTACTTTTGCACTATGCTTCTCTCTGTACTGTACACTTCAATAATATTTATATTACATTTGGACATTGAATTGAATAATAACTTTGATGGGTAACGATTGTGTCAGTTTTATGCGTTCTTAAGAAAATCGTAAGTATGGGTGAAAAGTTGGCACTTGAACAGGAATTTTAAGCAAGGTTTTCAATTACATTTTTATATAAACAACCTTAAAAACTTTACATTACTTATAGTATGAGTAAAATTGTACAGGCTTTCTGACGCTTGTTGTTTCGACCTCGATGGAAGTGGTGAAGACTTAAAAGGAGATGAATTGAAGTATCCATGGTTTTGTATGATGTAGTTTCAGGTTCCCTGTTCTAAGAAATTTTCTAAAAATACATAATTGAAAGTGAAACGTGGAAGTGTATATATGTGCCTGGAAGTTAAACATCCAGAAAAATTACAATGAGCACGAGGTCACGAATTCAAAAAATCAGTCGCAATTTCTTTCAAGCAATGAATCAATGGAAAATGCAATGAAAAGAAAGAAAAAACTTTATTGCTAGTTTCACTGTAAATCGAAAGCTTTGTTGTTCAGTATTTCCATTCCGCTCGATCTGAAAGAAATGTGACCTTCTGCTTAAAGTTTCAAAATTAATGAATTCGCAGTTCCAGAAAATTTCAATGAATCAGAGTCGTGACAGTCGAACGGAAAAATGTCAAGCTCGGGGTATACAACGCATACAAGTGGCAAAGTTTTCTGAAATATCTACAAGTTTCTATCTTTTGTGTTTACAGATTCAGGAAGTGGCGTCTTGACTTGACTTTTACAATGTGTTCAATGGGAATGAATACTATTCTTCATGTTTTCAAATGTTTCCAAATTTTAACTTAATATATTGTAATTAGTCGCGTATCAGCAAATAACAGGAAATTGCTTTGTAGAAATCAGCCAAAACTTTCATGAATTAAATTACAAAAGTTTTATTCCAACAAGAGTCAGTCCCTTTCATCTGCTAGGAACAGAAATAAGATTGAACTGTAGAAATCTTTAATGAAATCCGTCAACAGATTGGCTTCATACATATATGCATATTTTATGAATGAAGTTAATTATAGTTTGATTTCGTATAAATACGTGTATCTTACTGTCGTAGATAGTACAGATATATCTAATAAAATAAATTGATATTTGCCTGCAAGAAATTAAATGACATGAATTCCACTGTGATTCGTTCGAAGGCAATCATTTTCTAAATTTATCCAGGATAGGTAGTCAGAGAGCATGAAACTATATTTAGTTTTGCACGTGATCCTACGTGACAAGATTGTGATCGAGAAGATTGCTTAAGGCTTGGGATAGATCAAGGTATCAACTGAATTGAAAATGTAATCTACTTTTCATTTCATTCACAAATGGGTTGCTGTCAAATACATTTTCCTGATGACCAGGTAAAGTACACGTGAACAGCACAAGACTTATTTATAGAAATAGTCGCTCCCTAGATGGATTTTATCTTTCTAAGAGACCTGAACCTTGTTTAACCCCTCAGTCTGACATTGACAGCCTTGACATTCGCAAAGGACAAATTTCATTCACTTGACTTTCTGTGTCTGAATTTGAATATAGAGAATTTTGAAGGCAATAATATTAAATCTATTTTGAGTACCAATATATCTACTGTTTTTAGCACCTCAGCGGGGGCTTTACTTTGAGAGTTCAGCATCACCAATCTTCTTTTATAGCTTGAACGCCATGAATAGAAAGATATACAGACAGACGATATTACGTTCCCTTCCTTTGATTTATAAACTTAAATAACATTTCTAGCATGTCAGTATACTTCTAATGAATATCTTACTCCAATTCTGAATGCGAAAATGTATATTTTAGTAGCATGGGTTCGTACATTCTTGTCATAATCAGTCACATTCATATTCATACATCAAAGTCCGTCTCCTACTTTAAGGATCGATTTGGAACAAAAGAATTATATATCCATCGAAAAATAAAATGTGACTCTAATGTATGTGTATACATATAAACGTGTATTTAAGCAAATAAAACTGTCTCCTGCTGACTGTTGTATTGGTACCGGAATGGAGGAAAGTAATCTATATTTAGACACCCATGTAACTTGGAAATCGGAAAATGTAATTCCTTCATACATACAATGAACTATAGGATTCGCAATCTATTTTAGGATCTTTTGTTCCACCTCCGAAATTACGAGTAAAATCTATCGCATACTATCCTTCCTCGATTGTCGTAAATGTATTCTTTAAATATCTGTCGGAATGTTCAACCTTCTTTATTGCCAAAGCTGAGTTGTAAAACGTCTCATGCTGTCTGAAGAAATTAAGAAATATAAAACAAATTAAATGCGAAATCTGTTTCTTCTCCAAATAATCAAAACCATTTGTACTGAATTCACAGATTCAGTTCACGAATATAGTTCTTTGCATTTTATTTCCTCATTTTACATCCCTATATATTCTAACATGATGTTTTGGAAGACTCTCTACAGCATCTAATTTCCTATTCTTACCAAGTATGAAGGCTTCCTAATTGACGCAGTTGAGTATACTGAACCTACGCTAGTTGTCACACCCGGAAGTATTTCCTAGATTATTTTTTAAAAGTAGAAAATCCACTTTCGCACAGAAATTATATATTTTAGAACACAGGTATTATTTGTACAATATCTGTGTTAATTAATTTTATTTGGAAGTACATTTCGCTGTCTGCTGTGTCTTGTAACTTTGAAAGGAATGCGATCCCAAATTAATGTTGAGTACAGAAAACGAGAGGAGAAAGTGGAAATACAAATAAACAAAGATAATTGTTAACTGGCTTCCTTTATCTTTTCTGATGTATTTTGTCTGTCTACATTTGATATTTGGAATTAAAAAGCGGAAATGGTGAATGAAAGTAGGGGTAGGTTGCCACATGAAATGTAATAAAAATGGAATTTTCACTAAACTACATACATTTACGAATTATTTTCTGTTAAAGAATGTATTTTCATTATCTAGTTTGTCTACCCTACACTGTATTAAAAGTCGACAATAAAAGTCATGAGAATAAACAGAGACGAGTAGGAAATGTGTATTTTCCAATACAGAATTTATTAATTGTATAACAGGGTTATTCTGTCATTACATTTAGTCAGTTTCTACATCCGACAATTATTGAGTCTACAGTCGACTACATACCGTACACCTATATAGCCCATAATACAAATCGCTCTCCTATTAACATGGCTTTATGAATTCCACTAATTGTCTTCATTATCCCATTCATCTTCTTTACAAAACATTGCATGCGTTTTGCAGTTGGTGTATAATCCATTTCTCCTTTTCATTTACTTTTATGAAATTTTCTTTCACCTGCCCACGCTACATTTGTGTGTACATGCGCACTTACAAATATCCCATCAAACTACGAACAAGTAAAAGATTGTATGTATACCACTCGGTGCTCAATGCTTAATAATTTAATCCTTGTTCCGTGTTCGCCAGTGCTGACTGTAAGATGATGACACACTCGGGTCGAGTTTAGAGTGAAGGTTAGGGTATTACGTTGTACAAACTTTTTTAAGTTCTTAGGAAATGCCAAAAGTTTTGATGTTAGTTATTTACAAGTCCCACAAAGTAGTACCTACTATGGGTTTTTTAGACATGAATTTAATTACTATTCTACATTTTCCCAGAGAACTCAATGTGTGACTGAAAGGGCCCAATTCCCTGTGATCTCATTTGCAAATGAAATTCAGCACATAGCTTAACGTCTTAAACCCCATTATATAATAATACATACTACCAAATTCTTACTTAAAGATGTCATATTGCATTCCAGCACAGTTCAGAAAGTAGAGTAAGAAGTTCTCAGAACCAGAGTCATGCTCTATAGAAAACTTATTATCCGCTGAAACCGTAATAGTTCATAGCTTCCTTACTGTCAACTCACTTACACCTACTCATCCTCACCTATTATTACGTTCTTGGAAATTGACTCAAATTAAGTACGAATGTGCGTAGGATTTCCATAATGTAGTTTTGTCTTTGTCACTTACTCATTAATGATTGTCATTCGTTGCCGAGAACTTTATTAGCTCCTACATACACTTTCTTATACATAAACAGTTATATATCATACCTATAGCCACTACGTATCTATAATTCTGTTCGTTCTGTCTCACCCGACTTTCCCATCCTATCCTATATCAACTTGACTTGACTTGACTTTACAGCTTATAAATAATATTATATGTATATAACCTTTTAGCGTTGTACCGCGTGTGTACACAAGTGTGTTATTATGCAAGTACATTTCCAAGAGACATAAGAAGACAAGGAGTGAAATGGAAGGTGACAGTTTTTGTTGACCCGCATTCCATCTTCATCCACCATTCGTTTAAAAAAGCCCTAGTGTTCTCAATCTTATTTTACTGTTGAACTAGTACAAATGGAAACCCGCTCATTTCAACTCATATTCAACTTCAACTCAGTCACAAGTCACAATCCCTCTCTCTCTCTCTTTCTTTCACTCTTCTGAATGATACGAGTGATAATGATAAATGATGACTGTCGTATCCTGTCTGTATTTTTGAGTTGAACTGAGTGACTCCTCTCTCTTTTACACGCCTCCTCTCCATCCTCTATTTCATTCTATACGCACAATTTTCTCATTTGTAAGAGTATCATTATCTTATGCTTTTTCCAAGTGCTCAACGGAATAAGACACAACGACAAACAAAATTCAGCAACACGTACACACAGCAGCAGAGGAGTAATATGAACGAAAGAAAACAATAAAAAACTGAGTTTTGGACTCTGGCGTTGGCTTTGGTATGTTACTGCGAATGTATGCATGCATGCATGTATGTAGTCAATACAATAGCATTATACACACAATTTATCCTTACAGAAGAAACTACTATAATAGTGTGAGTACAGCATTGGATCCATATAGCTAGTAACAGCTGTGCCTACAAGAAGAGGTAGAAAGTATCGATTCATTGGCACCTCAATTCATGGGCAGAGGCACAGTGAATACTTTCTACCTTTTGTTGTAGGCACAGCTGCTACTGACTATATTAGTCCAACGCTATACCTACTCACACTATTATAGAAGTTTAAATATTAAGGATAAATGGTCTGTATGTACAGGACAGAGATACATTACCATATACCTTTAGTATGTAGCTATAACTCCGTTGCGCATTCCACTCTTGTCTCATGTCATGACAGAATGGCATTCTAGACAGAACTATGATACCGTATTTATTCAAATGAAGGCCGGCCGGCCTTCCCCCAAATCCGACCCTATTTCCCCCGGCCTTCATTAGATACCGGCCATTAATTGAGACCCGGCCAATTTCAAAACACATTT
>JAAXYV010000264.1:0-13505 GCA_036851875.1 Novacerus sp. FZ-2019
CTGACTCCACATATATGCTCGATAACTCTTTATATCAACTGAGATCATTTACAGACTGCCAATTCCAGATATCTTACGCAAATACACGTATAATCACTAAATCACGTTCTAAAAACTTTATTGAGATTAACTGTTTAGAAGGCTTTCCTTGATTTTAAAAATTATAATTTCAATACCATGTGCATCTACTATTAGTAAATAAATTCAAACACTCAAAGCTGCAACGTACACCAAATAGGCATTTATTACAGTTTCCAGAAGTGGTTTGTAAACTATAACGGAATACGATACAATGTCAATCGTGGTGTTAATTGTTAACTTGCCAATCGATTTTAAATATTGCATTAGGATAATATTGAATCACTTGCTGCGACTTTTCATCAATAGAGCAACGTATGCCCCTACATGAAATACCGTGTACAGAAAAAATAATCCCAGAAAATCCGATGTAAAGTGATTTTGTCTAAAACTACGAGATTCTAGTACTCCCTCCCCAGTCATTATACACGGAATCTCTATGTCCTCACTACAAGCTGAAATAAATACCATTAGAACATTCGAACTATCGTTTCATTCATATAAAACTATTGCAAAAAAGTGTTTCAATACTTACTGATATTTGTTACGCCTCTCCACTGTGTGATTGATAGGGCTTCATTTGCATACATAAACCATGACAAGAATTTAGTCCATCCAATATAGATTGGCATCGTTCTAAATTAACGTAAATTATCGCTAGTATAAATAAATGGGTGCAGATTTTAGCTAATACGTTTAATAAAATAACTCACCCAATATTAATAAAGAGACCTCCAGTAATCATGAGCATGTAATCGAATGGAATAAGACAAGTGATTGCCAACGAGAGGTTATCAAATGCAGCAGAGAAGAAGCACCCTGCAGTGTAGCATTTAATAAAATATACTCAAAGTAATTTTGTAGTTAATCATTAATGGAGTGGCACTAGTTACAAACAACTTAGGTACAACTTACCGCACGCGGCGGCAGTATTTGCAGTCAGTAAAATGACCAGGCACGTAAATAAAAATGCATCATATGTTGCACGTAACCCCACCATCCAGTACGCAATTGTAGCGAATATGAGAGGCTCAGTTATAAATCCAGGTAGCTATAGAAGAAATTGATAAAAATTACGAAAGATAGAAACAAAATTTCAGAAAATAATTAAATTAACTTACCAGTGAAATCATTTTCGCGACGTAATATGAATCCACCCTATATAAACCACTTTTGTTCTCCCTTAGAAAAATGGGAAGCTCATGAGGAAAAACATGCAAAACTCCATACATGGAAGGAAAAGTATTTTCTGTGATGAAAATGAAAAGAGCACCTTGCACATCTTGAATTCCTTTTTGATCTTTCGAGATTCCGAAAAAGCAAAACCCAATTAACAACGCCAATACCTATGACATACACAATCTTGATTGTTTATCATCCGACATTGACAATTTAGAATTTAATACATGTGAAATGGAAAAGGGGTAATCCAGCTTACAAATTTCTGTACGGTTCGAACAGCATGGATTTTTGGATTTCGAGATGAGTCAGTCAAAGATCGCCACGTTAACCAAAATGTTTGTGTAAACCACAGTGGTCGACGGCTGAAAAATTAGTCTTATATATTTTTATTTGTTGGTACTACGCATATGAATAAAACTCACTGGCAGTTTATCATTTAACGAATACTTACACATGTCCACCTAGTATTCCCTGATGCGTAAACTGAAACAAATAAAATGTAATGAAAATTACAGTATTCTGAGATTTATACAACATAATAAAACATTATTGTTTAAATATACAGAGTCCGAAGTAGTGGTGGAGGAGGAAATTGTGTAGAAATCAGAACTTTTAATTTCCGCCTCAACCTTCTCCTCCAAATATTTTGCTTGGGGAGAAACTGAGAACGCATCACAAATAGTCTTAATATTTCTTCTGCTTTCTTCTTCTCTACCAGGTAAGACTGCTAGTGTTCGGATATAAAAATCTGCAGGATTGAAATGTTCTGGACAGATATAGCCCATTTCTTGAAGAAAACTATTAGCACCGACAGTAGTTCCCATGTAAACAGTTCGACCCTCAGCAAGTAAACACAGTTGATCGAACATTGCAAAAACTTGAGAAGAAGGCTGATGAATTGTACAGATAATGGTTTTCCCTTTTGCTGCTAAACTACGCATCATTCCAACAATTTTCTGAGCTGAAAAACTGTCTAACCCAGTTGTCGGTTCATCACAAAATAAAAGTGATGGATCTGTTAAAACCTGCAATTTAAATACATTCATACTGTATTTAAGTTCTCATTCTTACTGTAATCTCAATATAGGTCAGAATAATTGTACTATTCTCACCTCTGATGCAAAAGCTAATCTCTTCTTCTCTCCACCCGAAAGCTCTTGTATCCTAGTATTTTCACATTTCTTCAAATTCAATTCGATGAGTAATTCTTCTACTCTTCTCCTTCGCTCCCATTTACCAAGTCGTCTATCTAGTTTCATTCTTGCCTAAAAAATATTTTATCATTAATTATGTGCCTTATTACAGTTTCTAATGAACATTTTATAACAAGAAACAAACAAGATTACTCAAATTACATTTTTTACAAAGTAATCTCAATACTATGGATAATTATTAAGTTATTAAGAACTTTAAGCAGAACATATCTAAAATTCATAAATTACCATAAATTGGAGATGCTCTGAAACTGTGAGAGTTTTAATAAATAAATCTTCCTGGTAAACATAGCCCGACATCTCACTCATAAATCGCCCTACGGGGATTCCATTTACCCTGATTTCTCCGTCAATAGCAGTGTCCCCTATTTTAAAGAAATCAAGATGAAAGATTCGAAAGCATTAATATAAAGATCAATAGTTTTAAAATGTGAATTTGAAGTCATATAAATAAATTGTTTTATGTTAACCTTGAGCACGGTAGGCCAAAATATTCATGAGTGTAGTTTTCCCAGCTCCACTAGCTCCCATCACTAAAAACAAAACAGGTTAAGTGATAGGCTTCCAAGATTATATTGTTCCAATAATTGTTTTTACCAGCCATCAGACTTCCAGGGTACGCTATTCCAGTCACTAAAGCAAACAAACAAAATAAATCATTGCTATTTCTTGCCAATAAATACTATAATATTCAATGGTGCAAATTCGATGTATAAATGTACCACTATTTAGAACACGTTTAAATGGTCGGTGTCTCTGATGTCGCTGAAAAAACCCAGACTTTGTTACTGGCACGTAGACACTAAGATCTTGCCATGCCAGAGTGACACCATTCTGTTCCTCCAGAGCCGGAGCACCTGAATATTTGTTCGGTTTTGGCCGTAGTAGAAGCGGTAACTAGACAATTATTAAACAACAAACAATGTAATTGCATAAGATGTGTAAAATATGAATAAACTTACGTGATCAGAATTCACTACGTCAGTACTCATGTTCAAATCCGAATTTCCATTTAAGAAAACTGCAGAATCAACTTCAGTGCTAACGACACTCGTGGTGGAATCAATTCTTTCAATGCCTCCCATTTCAGCGCCACTTCCCAGATATATGGAATCCAGAAAATCTCACGGCAGTTAAACTAAAAGTAATGTTATTGGCAATGTTTGTTGGTTGGTAAGGTCAGGTCACAACACGAAAAATATAAAAATTTCACGGTTTTTCAGTCTGGTAATATCTATACAGTGCATAGGGGTGAAGTGACGAAGGCTGTAGAAAGTGCTATATATTTTTACTGGAATCAACTATATAGGTAGTAGTAGAAGAACGTAGGCTTCACTAGATCTTGAGTTGCAGTAGTGGACTAGAAGAATGTGTATAGGTATAATGTGATAAAAGAAGTCCTACTAGTTTAATGCTAAGAGTTCTGTCCATGCAGGCCTGGCCAAACGACTGTTTTTGTGAACTGGGACTGGACTGAATTGAACTGGCTGAGTGATATTGAGTCAGTAGGTTTATTCCCTATGCATGTATCTGGTTGGGTTACATTATATATTCATTGTAAAATTTTCTCCTTTAGGTATATACAAGCACATGCAAAATACAAACTATACACTTCACACTTCACACTGCTACAGTGTAGTTCTAAGAGCTGAAAAGAAACCGGCAACGAAGTTTCGTACTACACAGAAGGATATAACTTCAAAAATCAGGTTTCCAACTCTGTAGCAGTAGTAGTAAGTAACGCACTCCCTATTTCCAAAGTCATGTACTGCGGTTGTTATTAGAAGAAACTTAGTGCATAAAAACAAGTATTGTATTTTTCTTCATCATCAGAGTCAACAAAGTTATCGGATCGTAGAGACCTGTTCTTGAGTGTATAAAATGTACTATTCACAGCATTCACACCGCACTCAAGATGCAATGCAATGCAACGGAAACGAATCCCTATAGTCTAATAAACCATGGTAATCATGGGCACACCCAAGTAGCGGAAGCGAACTATGAATTAATATTAATTTGTTACCATATTATTACGCCAAATGGCGTTGCGATACCGTAACATAGGATTCACTGGTTTACTAAAAATAGCCAACAGAACCTAGACGTATATATTTTTTAATTGTACACATATCGTAATACATACAGACAGAGTGACAGCCCAAAACCACCAATAGTTCGCTATACTACTAAGGTAGCTTTTTCTATTAAGCAAAGTGGGCGCATACACTTCCTTTGAGTACAGACTAGTAGTACGCAGACTGATAGAATATTAGTAAGAGAGCGTAGGTATAGTGGTTTTGGAGAATCTATATTTTCCCTATGCTGAGAAAACATTTAAAACTCTCTTAAGGACTTGATCAATTTGGTCCATATACGAACTGAACCTTCGAATGGACTAAAGGAACATGTGTACCAAATTTGATGCCAATCAATTCATGCGCTCGAAAGTTATCGTGGATACAAACCCACAGAGTACTTTGAGAAAGTCGGATGTAAGCCAAAAAGTGTCTACTGCTAATTAATAATAGGAAAAGTAAAACTTGTCATCTATTTATGAGAGAGTCGCCTTGTATCTAGTGTTTATCATAATGTAGCTTCCGCTGGCATCTATTTATGAGACAGAGTTGCCTTGTATCTTCTGTAGAGCATAAAGTAGCTTCCTCTACTTAATAGTGGTAATCGAAAGAGTACAACTCCAGTCCCAGTCATCTAACTATATACGCAACATCGAATGTAATATAAATTGAAACCCTATTATTGCAGAGTTATGTGTCCGCACAGATATTCATCATCATGACAATCAGGTAGCAGCCAATCCACTCACTGCATTCCTTCCTTAACAATTCAGCCCAGAGTAAAAGAAAAGTCAAGGCGAAATTTAAAAAAAAAGCTTGTTATTGAGAAATAGTTGAGGACAAACCAACTCACTGTTAAAATTATGTGCGTAGTCAAATGTAGAACTGTGGCTTAGTTAAATATCCGTTCTAATAGGGCAACAATTAAAGCAGATAATGAATATTTTCGTTGTGATACCGTGAACGAATCACAGAAAAATATGAACACGTGCCGTTTTATATTTTGAATCGACTTACAATCACAAATGCAGAGTAACTAAAATGTTTTGTCAGTATGTTACTGTCAGGGTGAAATATAGTCCTTTGTAATCTGCTATTGTGACTTTCGGACTCGGATAGTTGACTCAAGCTCGACTGCAATTGTGTATTAAATGATCACATTCTGTAAGTTGTTTGTGTTTAAGCCATCAGTCACAGTCACATATAATATGTAGAATACCTCCTAGTAAGAAAAGTTTTCCAGCATTTTGAGTTCAGATGACTTGACAGGGTAGGGATATAGAAATACATTAAATATTTATATAATAACCTCCCTTCAGAAACAATTCTCAAACTTCATTTCACATCTTAGGTCCTGTGAAATGAACTTTAGAGTTTGATTATATGTTTCAAGGTTTATATAATGATTCCTTGTATAAACAGATTAAGTATTTCTTACGGTTCGTATGCTGTATCTAAAGGTCTAACGATGCTATTTCATTATTAGTTTCACCAGCATCTAATCCGGTTACAAAAATGCCCCATTTATGCTACTATAAATGAAGTTGAGAGGATAATTTTGTTAAGGTGGTGTAAAAATATTCTACTGCACACAACCTAATATCTGCGTCTTCGTGTAGAATAGGTTGATCAGAGTTCATTAAATATATTGGTTGCAGTGGACTTATCTTGTGCAGAGATAAGGTAGCATGCAAAAACTTACATTTTTGTGGGCTGCTCGCACTGTCATACAGACGCAGACCAGACAGGAAAGAGCTGAAGCAACCTGAGAAGAAAAGGGTGAAGTGATACTATTGTACATTCACACATCCTCTTAGCAGTCACGCCACGCTATAGCTATACTCACGCACTCAAACAAACTAAATCAGACTCCATAATACTATAGTTACATTACATACAACAACCACATCCACACTACAGTTACACATTCGTATTCATTCCTACAGCTTCACTCTTCATTCCACGCCACCGGGCTGGTGCTGGGTCCTGTTGGTTCACATTGCTCAGTTTTATGAGTGCGACAGGTAAGCCATGATTAGACGAGACAGGTAAAGTCAAGGCAGGACAAGCAGAAATGCTTATTCAGAAAAGATTAATGAAGGTTGAATTGAATGTTTGTACACATGTGCGTTGAATATAATAAGATAGTATACTTACAATTAGAATAATAGTATAAAACAAAAAAAAAATGTCTTTCATCTATATTCAATACCATATCCATTGACTGAGCTCGACTAATATAATTTTGGACTGTATACTTTATGAGTTAAACTAAGACAAAATTACGGATTTCGAAATATTCTTCAGGCTTTACAGAATTTTTGGTAGGTTGTCAATTCATGATGTGGATGAAAACTTTGACATATTTTTTTCTTTCCATAATCATATATTTATTTGCTATTCTAATCATACAGCTAAATAAAGGTGCATAAATATAAGTATAACCACATTGTGAAGTATTGTAAATTAGAGTATGCGTTAGCAATTTAATATTATGAGATCGAAACAACCTTGATCTGTTGTCAGTTTTTGCTGTTACTGCTCTATAATGTAATAATATGGAATCAAATAATAAGGAAGTATGAGTATTTGTTTTATTCTACCATTTCTAGTTGGTTTAAGAATGATTATAGGTAAGGCAGCAAAAAAAGAAATGAAATGAACAAAGTACATGCATAAAGTGATGGGATTATTTTAATGTTGCCTAGAATTGCAGATATTATGAGGGGGTGAAAACCATTAAAATTTAATGGAAACAATTCCCTTTCTACTTTTTACTGCAGTATGCAGAAAGGGACTATGGGGAGTACTATATATCCATTGATATATTATTGAATGAAGACTGCTGCGGTTCTTTTATTATGAGTATAAATATTAACATTATTGAATTATTATATTTAAGATCATGGTCTATCATCGTATTTCGTGTTCGTGAGCATTTTGTACACCATTGGTTATATTGTGTGTACGTACGTAAACGAGGGTAGTATATTGATGCTAAAGTTATATCCATTTTTCTTACCTTTTCTGAATGTAGTTTGGGAGACGATTGCAAGCTATTGCATGACTATTGAAGTTTGCAGAGTCACGTTGAAGTCGTATTTACAAAAACACATGCCTAGTTTACAAAGACTTGTCTGAGGTATGTGAAAGATATACAACAAGAGGAGGGATTAAACAACTTTTGCTGGGGCGAACATGAAGGGAGATAATACAACAATAAGAATTCTGTGGCTACATAAAATCTCATAAAAGTAAGACTGGCAGCAGCAAGGTGTTGCATAAGATAATGTTTACTACGACAACTATCCCCATGTGTATCTTAGGGATTGAATCGAAAATGTATAATATAAGGTGTAAGCAACTCAAGGCAATGTGCTTAAATATAAGCAGAAACGTAAATGAGCACACTAATAGCAACAGTGAAAAAGAATAAAGAAGAGTATAATATAATGAGAACTCGTTTTTCTTCTCAGTCCTAGTCAGATTCAGGTTCGTTCAGCCGGTTAGACTTCCCTCCCTTCAAGAGTTCAACTTACAATTTCATACTTCAGCAAACTACTGAATTTTTTTCAGCACGAGATTGAAGGTACCTCAAATCTGAGACCATTCAAGCCAAGTAGTTTTGTCGGCCTTGAGACACGTGGGACTATATTTTCAGTTCAAGCAACAGAACAGTTTCCTAATTCTAATGTATGCAAGCATAATTTTAATGCTCATCTAGAGAGGAGTTCTTTCTCATTATTACCTAAGAATCCTTTCTTTTGGTATGGTTTTTTTATGTTCGTATGCGTATGTATTTAATTTATTTTCACTGCTTTAACTGAGTAGATCAATCGAGTTACTCACAAAATTATTCAGTTAGAAATATCGTGCTCACCAGTTTTTCGTCAGTTGTAGACTTTTTGTACCCAGAAAGATAATGTTTTCCGACATGCAATTTTTATATTGTGCATGCTTGAATGCAAGATAAATTCAAAGAAAATAATTATAGATGTCTGCAAAATAAACAGGAATGTAGATCCACGATTAAGGGCGTCTGTGCACTTAAATACTTTTTCGCTTGTATAGGCAACTGAGAGAATAAAATATACGAAGAATCCATAAGTGTCTATAGGGGTGGCTTGTGGTTTTACTAAGTACTAACTACTAACAATGTACTTTCTAGACGGCTGACTAAAACTGAATGTGTGTGTATACACATGTAATATTCTGAGAATGAAAATATGATTGTAGATGAAAGATAAATCAAGTGTATCATACAATTGAATGGAAAGAAATATATATTATACAGGTATAACATAAACTCAATCTTAGTTTTGACAGTCCACTTCCACTATGCAGGCATATAATACTCGCAACGAATTCATACACTCTGTTCAAGAAGATTAAAACTGATGATCAATCGATATGAAATGCTCACTGCTATGTTACTTGTTGTACGGTCTTCTAACCTTGAGAACGATTGGTTACTTGAGGAGATAGTGAAGTATCCACTGCCATGCAAAGAATAATTATATGAGCTAAGCTGAATTGCTTTGAGAGTCATGCAGTTGCGTTTTTATCAGTCTGTCAGCAATGGAATAAGTTTGACGGGGCTGTTTATTTATATTAAAATTCTGGTACTGACGATAAAATTAGTTTTGTTTTCAGTATGATACTCATCGTATTTACAAATGAGGTGCATCAAATTTCGTTTCTTTAGGTGACAACATCAAGAAGTGAAATTATTTATTACTATTTGTGACAATGGGTATGTTCAATTTAGATTATTAGTTTCTTGACGTAACTAATTTTAGTCAGAACACAAATTCTCCTTCCTATCTTTTGTAATTTCCGACAAATGAAGGCAACTTGTTGATATAAAATTTGTATTTTACTGCTCAATAAATAAAATAAATAAAAAAATAGAAAAAAAAAGATCCACAAATTGATAAAAATTGCTCTTCTTCCATGAATGTGATGGCATTATATTATACGGTTCACAAAGGTTTGAAATTAATATTTAAAAACGTAATAATAGTAAGTCTTTGTTACCCACTGATAATTAATAAGAAATAATTGCTATACAGCTCCTCCATGAGATCTTGGTTTTCGGGATTAACAAATACTGAGGCATTCTTGTAACTTTTTCAGACGGTATATAACTTGTCAGTATAGCCTAGGAACCATACCTTCCAATTTATTCAGGAGTAGTAGAAATTATTATAATACTCCTCCATAAGTCTGAATACATGGGAAGGTATAGTCTTAGGCTATACCGACGAATTATATGTCGTCTGGAAAAGTTATCAGAATCCCCCAGTACTGTTGCTTTCTTTTTTTAACATGCCGCCTAGTCATTTAGTTGAATGGTTGCCCAGACATGGAAATTACTGTTGTTTTCACCAAAGAGAATATATTAGAGTAGGTACATCAATGAGAGGATGCAACCTGGGTTGAATTCAGCGAGCCACACAGTTGTACAACGGGAGGTAGAAAGAATTATAATGTGCATCAATTCTTGGGACAGAGGAGTAGGAGCAGAAAAAACTCATTAATGGTCGCTGTCACTCAAAACGTGATTGGCATCAAACAACAAACGCACCACAACCCAATGATTCAAGCTAGACGTGTACGGGGATCTGCTGTTTTTATTCTAATGATGAATATTAGTGACTATACAGCATTACAATAATTAAATGGTAATAATGTTGTATATTATTATGTGATTATGAAGAATATGGTTCCCTTAGACGACACATAATTAAGTCCTGCAATAACCTCTACGGAAGCCCAAACTTGCTTCGGATATCATCAAAGAAGGATGTTATTGTACCTCATGCCCCGTTCATTACACTGATATACCTAGAGAGCAATAGATGAATGCAAATGCAGCTAGAAAAAATGTACACATTTTCTGTCTCTACACATGCAATCCAAATATTTAATGTTAAATCGAGTGTATATCGAGTTCAATACATAAAAAATGATTTAATGCTGGTTGAGTAAAATATGTGATACGTAAAGCTGTCAACTTCAATCAGTGTGCTTGGTTTAATTTTGGATAATTCCCGTTATTTATTCAAGGTAACTACAATAATTTCATGTGTAGTATAAATTATCAATATTTTAACACTTTTTAAAAAGTACTTTAAAATAGATTTGAACAAAACGTTTAACAATCCAAGAATTAATGCTATAGTTTATTTCCAATGAGACAGATTGACATAAGATTGTTTGCCTTATTTTGTCAATTTCATCAATAATTTTCAGAATTTATCGGTGAAAGTAAAGGTGCTAATAATGCAAATAATATGTATGTCATCTGTAGAAGATATGATTGATATATAAATACCTGCTTCAAAAGTATTTTATTGCCTAATTATGTGATTAGTATACATACTTAATAGCGATATACCAGTGCATTATGTTATTAACAAGGTGGTATGTTTTTCAGAATTTTAGCTATGACAATAAACAAGTAGGAAGGAATTAAAATTCCATAAGGTATGTATCTGGTAGGGTTGGTTGTAAGTTGATTTGATGTAACGCATATAGTACCTAAATTTTTTATGCTGTTGCGTCTGACTTTAGTGAATAGAAGAAGGCAGTCTGGTTTCATCTTCAATTCATGCATAAAGATCATAAAAAGTTGTCATTCCATTTGGAATTCCCTCAGAGTTTTGCTCCAAGAGAACTGTCAACTACACGTCACACTCATGGCACGATTTTGTATACAAAGTAGTTATTAATCACCTCAGGTTCTTATGTGCTATTTGCATGTAGACATTCTAGTTTTTTCGATAGGTTTTGGACAGTAGAGCTAAGAATGCGATGAGGCGATAACCCACTATTAATCCCAGCAGAGCGAATATGTCCACATTGAAGTTATCCTACATATGCAAAGAAAAAATTTAAATCAAATCAAACTACATTCAATGTAAATTGATAGGAATATAAGCGAATTATTGATATATAGATGTAATTATATCTTAGGAGAACATGGTAATTGTTTCTGCCTGTCAAGCATGTGTTACAAATTATTATTTATGGGTTCATCTTATTTTCCAGGACACCTACAATACACCAATATTTTACATATCGCAGCAGCTTCACATAATACTTTTACTTCAGGTAAACAAGAGAGGAAATGAAGACTCAACCAAGCAAAAATACTGTAATCCGAACCAACGTAATAGAATATAACACGTCAAATTAATGAAGTAATGAAAAACAGGAACCAGTAATATCATATATTTTACGTGAAGGCGTAAAGTGTAGGTTTGGACCTGCCGGAGCCTCTGGGCAAACAAGGAGCAAGAAAAGGATGAAATTTTTAGCCTTAATCAACCGACAATAATTGCAGTCAATATATAATATGAATAATGTCTTTCCACAAGTATAATTTATACGTTAACAAGCGCTGTAGGAGTCATTATGACACCGCGGTTTAAACTAAATATTTGTGGGAAAGAAATGGTACACACGGCACACCCATCAGAAGGTAAAAAGAAGAGAACTGGAATGGATTAATATTATGGACTACATGGTTAGATGCTTGCGCATAGAGAGAAGATATAAGATATCATATTATACAAATACGAGTCAATTGTGGTGTGCGGTGAGGGGTGAACAGCGGATATTTTATATCTAGTTTGACGGGCTACTTTTTAGGTCTTTCTGAATACGCATTAATCTCATCTCCAATCGAAGTTGTTGGATTGAAGGTCCAAGATCCAAGTCAAGGAAACTGAACTTTTTCCCCTGCTTCTCTTCACAGGTGGGAAATGGATCAGTCCACATATAGTTAATGATTTTAATTGAAAAAAATATGTTAGCATTAGATATACTTTTATTACGAACTGCCTACTCATGCTAAAAGAAAAGTAAGTTAAAGTTAAAACTGATAGGTTTATTTATACACTTAAATTTTCTCAAATACTCTACTCTATCTACTCATAATACATAAAACTGTAGCCAGTAGTAGAATTAAAGTCGAACTCGGTTTGGGTTAGGCCAAATTTTTTTTCGCCAGAATTAAGGTCTACTTCTGCTGAGTTTGTTGCAAATATGGAAATCTGTCAAAGAAATGGGCTGGACTAGATCTTGTTAAACCAAATTTGTGTGACTGCATTCATTTTTTCATTTGAATGTTTCGTGTTGATTTTCAGAATGTATTATTATTGTTTTGATTGGAAAGAGCAGTTTTCATTGTATTTGTACAGTGATGGAAAATAAAACCCATTGCTCTGGGTACGCACACCTTGGTGAAATTAAGTCTAAGTCTGTCATACACCAATAACCTATAGGTTTCATCACGCATATTAGCGCACGGGCAGCGGCCCATGCTAGTGTGTATTGGATTTTAGTCTAAGTAAGCTGTGTAGAAGGAAAAATTCAATCGACTGACCCAACCTGAATTTAGCTCTAAATCCCTGACTGATAGTATAACCAGGTCGAAGGCAACTTTTATTATCATATTCTTATATTTAAATCATACGGATGAAAGGTTCAAGTGTAGAACGCTAAAATCATCCGTAGAGTAGAGGCGGGTAATATGAGTATAATTGTGTTTCTGTATTTTTATCAATTTTAAGATTTTAGACAAGGCCGGATAAAATGGGTAAGATGTGTCAGATAGTAATAGGATTTTCCATGGAAATGTCCACATTAGACTCCAGTTATGCTTTCATTACTCATTTTACCCTCCATTTCCTACCAACAATTGAATATTGGGACTAGTGAGTCCTCTGCTCCTGTTACACTAAATGGAGAGACGTTCTACGAGGTTGTTCACAATTATAAAGTTAGTTCGAATGGGAAAAACTGGAGTGTCTTAGAAGTCATAAATTCTAACCCATTTTAGCCCACTCTGAATGTTTAAAGTAATTATTTATTTATTAAATTACGTTCAACAAAGGACATCACACAGTTACTATGGGCAAATGGGTTTCCGTCCGATTTGCCCCAAACT
>JAAXYV010000265.1:0-13499 GCA_036851875.1 Novacerus sp. FZ-2019
TGTACTGACTACGTAGCGCTGTCCTATATCAATAAATTAATTAAAATAGCAGTCACATTTATTACTGACATTGTATAGTACTTTTTGCATTACCTTGCACCATTTGCATTTGAGCAAGTGTACACAGCACTGGAATCTTTAACAATATAATGAATATTGCGTCGATTCGTGTTTAACTAAGTTTGAATGCTGGAATAATTCGTGAATTCATATGTGCATTCAAACTCTTTGTTCTCTTACATCACCCTTACCTTGTAAATTTTCTAACCAGTCGCTTACTGAGGTTACTTCTTAAGTTAAAAATTATTTTTCAGCAAACCAATACATTAGTGATGGATAAAGTTGATTAGGATTACGTATCCGGACGTGGATGTGTGAATGATCCTTCCAAAGGCCAGTCGAACAAGTCAATACCGTAGCAGCCCCATTCGCGGGAATCTGCTGTCTGGCGGCTGTAATGTCTGAAAGTGACGGTTCACATTTTTCTTTCCGTTTTTTATTCTTCTAAAGGTTTATCTTTAACCCGTGACTGTTGGTGGTGAAAGTAATCGAATGAAATGCTCGCTGGAACGTTCACCATGGTTTCGCCATAACTTGTTCAACCAGGATACATGTCAAAATCAACGCTCAGTAACAGATTCTCCGTTTTTAATGAATGCCGTCACCAATTCAATTACACTTGAATACAAATAAACCGTAAATAGGTTATCGAAATACACAATAACAAATTTTTTCCTAAAATGCAATCCATACTCAACAAATTAGTAGGGAATTCCTTTACATTGTTTTGCTTGGAGCTCTTGAAGGATGAGTAGTCCCTATAGATTGCATGGCTGGTTGTGTTGTATAATTTGTAATTAGTACGTTGACCTTTAAAATTTGACCTTCTGACTCCATAATATAAAAACCTAACCTTTGTAAATTTGGTTCTATGTACCAAATTTGGTTGAAATCTGTCCACCCAATCGATAGTTATTTGTGTTTGAAAGCGCTTCTATAAAATTTTAGGGATGTTTCATAAAACTGAATCGCTTGGAAAGATTTTTCATGCTCCAATTTTTATAGTTAAAACCGGTTTAAAATTAAATCGAATTTAAGGCAGGAGAAAGAAAAAATATAAAAAGTCCCGAAAATCTCATGGAAGCGCAAAAACCATTCCCAACCACCCTCTAGGGGTACATCGATTTATCTAATTTTCATATCGGGTCTGTTCTTGATGTTGTTGGTACGTATCTACTAAAGGTTAAAGTTCTACACACAGTTCCTATCCATCCGTAGATTTGAAGTTACAGTTGTACTACTAATAATTATGTCCAGTGTGTGATTTGTTCTCTGTTTTATCTGTTAATATTACGGAATAATAAAATGCTTAATTGGTATGAAATAAAATTTGATATCAAACCTGTTAATTGCCCAGTTTTAAATTCATTAGTTATTAAAAGTAGCAATGTTGTAGGCAATATAGGAGAACCTGCTAGAACCAACATAGTATTTGTAGAAAGTAATGCATAAGAATGTGTTGAAAGCAACTATTTATTATAAATTGAAAAGAATTTGTGGTAGAATGTATTGAAAGTATCATATGACAACATATGAACATCAACTCATTGCACATGTGCCTTACCACAGTTAAGCGTTCCCTAAAAACCTCTATTATAATATGTAATATTGCATATACACAGAAAAATTTGTTGTATGGGATAGTAGGTACACAATACACACATATAATAATCTTATTTCATATTATAAATTGTAAACACTAATTTGTGATAAAGCATTTACTTGCTTACTTAGCTTATCTAGCATCATTGAGCTATTATACAAGTAAACTATATATGCGTTTATTTATGCAAATCAGTACGAACCTGAACATAATAATATAATAATAATTTATCCTCGTCAGACCGACAAAACCAAAACTTACTTTAACACTACGCTTGTACAGTCCAACAATAGCAAGTCTAGTCCTAGTCACTAGTCTATCTATACTGACTCAATACAGTAAAATATGATACACATATCCTGTAGAGAAGGAAAACTTGCAAAATTCCTGAAGGTGTGTTCATTTCAAGTCATAAGTTTCCATCCAAGTTCCTTTTCAAATCCAGTCAGGCAGGAGTTCAGGCTGATAAGTAAATTCCCTTGAGTCACAAACGCTCAATCTGCTCTCTTGACCTGCCTGGCGGCTCACTCACAATAGTCGCACCCAATAACTATTCCTCAGTTCAACACAACCACACCACGCAATACATCGCATACTAACTTGTTACCGTGATTAGAAATTCGAAAATCTATTTTCAGTCTTTCAATATCATTTATGTACAATAAGATATTTACATTCATTTACATTCTTGTGCTCCCCGTCTCTCATATTCATATCTAACTATTTGTATTGTATCTTCAGTTACTTTGGTTTGATTGGATTATTCAACATTCATTATTATAATCTATAGCTACAGATATAATTTCAAGAAAATCGGTACTCCCTGCAATTAGATATCAGCAAAACCATCTTCTAATTCACAGAGTAGACAGTGAAGACAGTGAAGTTATTCATTCATCCTATGTATATAGTAAAACCTATGGAAGTAAAGTGAAGACTACAGACATCAAATTATAGGAAATATAAAAATTTCAACATTTTGCTATGCAATTATAGCATAGTAGTTTGTGTGGTTGATTTTATATCCAAGTGAGAAACGAAAATATTCTAAAACTTCATCATCACCACTGCGGAAGTGATTGAATCATCCAACAATCTTATTGTTGCTTATTCTCATTCTAACCGTTCATTCTAGTACATTATTGGTTGGTAAGTTGAAATTTTCCAAGATTGTTTTCATTATTATATTTAAGTGGAAAATTATTGGTTCATTCTCAATGTACTCAGTTTGTACTCGTGGTAAGCTGCATTTTGAGTAAGTACTGTATGTATAAACATTCAGTGCCTTATATTATGAGTGAGTGAACGTGGAGTGCGTAAAATTAAATGCCAAAAGCTTATAATATCTGTGCTTAAAACACGCGAAGGTGTTTTAGATTAAAATTGCATTGCTGGCCGAAGTTTGCAATAATTGTATCGTATCTTCCGCTTTCATAGATAAATATACTGTTATATTTATACTTTATACTATATGTAATATACCACCATGCACTAAAAGTGTAGAAGGATACTACGAAGAAACGAATGGAGAGCAAAGAAATTCCTGGTTTCCCAATTTCTCAGCCCTTTCATCCTGCACGAAGAAGACGGTTAAAAGTTATAATGCAGTATACATAGTAGTATTTGGTTTGTTGTGGATTATTGAGTTTACTGTAATGCAAGCAAACTGAGGAGTAGTATAGTTGATATGATAGTAGTAGTAGAGAACGAGACTTGACGGAGACAAGAAACCAACTTAGAGCTATTGTTTAAAAGTATGAGTTTGGCCTCCCTTTCAATCTCAATTAAGTTAGCGGCTCTCAGTCTCATTCTCACTCTCATCTAATAATAAAGGAAGCCACTGTAGCATAACATTTACATTACACTACATTACATACAACATTACATTACCATTAGAGCCCATAGCAAACTACATAATAATAATAATAATAATAATAATAATATTATCTATCTCTGTAGTAGGCACAGACATTTCAGGAACAATGAAATTCTCATTTGAAGTACGTCTGTATAGTAAGTAGTATTATTTCAAGGCAAACCAATTAATTTTGTCTTTTCTTAACATTTGAATATTTTAAATTTTAAGAATAATTGATTATCAAAATCTATCGCAGTTCAAAACCGTCAAAAAAATGAAGAAAAAAATAAATATAAGTTAATGTTCAAATGCCTCCTGACATATTATAAAAAATTACAAAATAGAACAAAGTGCCAACACAAGATTGCATTAAATGTCAACACAATTTTTTTCTTTTACATCAGGTAGGAATAAAATAAAAAGTAAGTCAGAACGGCATTGCACTTCCACTTGACTTAACTTGATACTGATACTCATACTTATAAATGTTCGTAGCGTACAATTCGACCCACAAATCTTTTCCTATGTGAGTCTCTAGCTTCAATTTTCTCACAGTAAATAAAGCTACAACTACACAATCCCTATAATATATTATAAGCAAGCGATGCCAAGCGAAGCTAAAACTAAGACACAAGCCAAGCAAGCCAAGAGAGGCAAGGCAAGGCAAGGCAAAGCAAAGCAATAACAAGACAAAATAACCTAACCAAAGCCAACCTGTATTTGATGGAATATATGATATCAAATTAAATTATTTACCTACCTATATATACAGGATTAGAACACTTTGATAGGAAAATACCTTTGCAATATTCCTATCCTAATTTAGAGCGCAGTGGTAATAACAATAGACTCACTGTGGAAACATGCTCTAACATACTATGCAATCAAACTACTCTGATAGTAAATTACTTACAATACTTAATACAATATCATGTAATATGCTCAGGCCACAGGAATAGTAGTAGTGAACTTTTCAGTGTATGTGAATAATTTTATATGAATGAGAATCAAAGAAGTATTGTTGTGTAGTAGTAGTAGTAGGGAGCATAAAAATTTCAAACATTGACTTACGTTACTATGTACTATATAGAGCAAGACTCTTGACTCCTAGGATAGGGAACAAACAACACAACACAACACTACACAAAGCAGAGTCAAGTCCAGCCATTCTATACAATTAAATTTAAATTAATATACACTGTATAGGCTATGACTACAAACAATTATGCTGATGATGATGACGTGGTGGTGGTGGTGGTGATGAGAGCAATCTTCTTCTTGATGATACAATCATTCCCGCACCTGCAATACAACCCTTGCAACTTGTCATTCTAATTGTAAGAGTAATAACCAACCACATACCACATACCACTTACATTTTCTTTCTATATATCCATGTATTTCAAATGATTATAAAAATACCACGCAAAGTAAGAAATGACTTTTTATTTGCGTAGTATATGACTTTAAGAATTTCTGTATAACTACATATTTGATGAAATTACAATTATAATTACCTTGTATATACATAGTACATGATGTTGTGGGGTAATGCAGTATTATATATGTGTTTGTCAGAAATTAATCTCCTTATTAAACACTCACCTACCTTGTCTATACCTCCATGGTATTATTCAATCATGTTAGTCGAGACATAGGAATGAATTCCTCTCACCCTTTTAACAATGAAAGTGAGCGTGTAGGCGCACGTATACCCAAGCTGATTTTTACAAAGACCGAATTCCCCAACTGGATTCTGGGTTACTGTATTTATAAATTTATGAATTGTTTTGTTTATTGTGAAGTGAACCTTTTATAGTATTTCTATACCTTGTGTTTATAGATGGGTTCGTGAGTTGACAGTGACAAAGGCATTGCCGTAAAACTTTTGCTTTCCTTTGCAATGTAATACATCATTGCCTTCTATAAATTCCATTCACTATTCCGATCAAGGTTTATTGACTTTCGTTTTTCATTTGAAACTTTCTTTTCGGAGGATATGAATAGCTTGAGAGCAAGTTTTGAAACCCGACTTACAAAACTGTGAGTCTCCATTGCATTCATTGCCTTACTCAAATGCTCAGTCCATCAAACAAAAGGGGTATGATAGATAATAATTAACCATTTTAAAAATACTATTCTCTTTCCATTTCATTTCCATTGTCTCTATATAGAGTCCCTGGGCTTTTGGCCATGCGGTATATACCTAAGCCAAATGTTAGAGCTATATACATTATACATACATAGTCAAATTCAAAGCCGTCAGTCGTTTCTGAAATTCATATTGCAGTAATATCTACTGTATTTTTAGCATAGCTATAACACAGGTAGTTTATTCATTCTTCACCTTACCTTTCTGAATTCATATTTCAATCCCAGTCACATATCACATATCACATTACAATACAATGAAGAAAAAATACAAAAATTGTCATCATCATTAAGAAAGAGAAAAGTAAATCTTTAACTAAATATAAGTACTCTTTACATAAATTATAAAATTAAAGTGCGAAAATCTTCCAAGGTAAGCATAGTACTGTTATGTTATGTTATGTTATTTTATGTTATGTCAGAGAAAATTGACAGAATGCTGTGTGTAATATACAAAATTTATTTGACTTCTATGAAACAAGCTCTGGCAATAATATTCTGTATATTCATAATCCAGACCACTCCAGCATTTTCCCTTCACTTAAAATGAATTTACTCTCCATCCATCTTAGTTGGTATTGGTAGTGGTAGTGGTAGTAGGTCTACTTTATCTGAGTAATAATGAATTATAAATGTATGCAGAAATATCACCAAGTAAATTTACATAACGCAGAAAACCACATAGCTTAACGAGATAAACAGTCGTAAAAGTTAACAAGTAAAGTACACATAATATTACTCTGCTGATGATAAAATTACAAATTCTACGCACTAACTAACTATAAAGGTAAATCGCAACTTAACGCAACGCAACAGACTTTGCAGCCTATTGCCTCTAAGGCTTCTAATAACACAACTTAACTTACCTCACCTCATATGGTATGAATAATATTATTATTATGAACATATTTAACTTAGCTCAGCTTAGGCTAGGACTTTGACACATACCACAGGGCAAGCGGCCAGCCAAGAGGAACAAAAGTTAAAGTAATCATCCAAGCACTATAATATATTTGTAATCATTATTATTCAATCCGCTGACTACCAGGTGGTGTGCATGCTGAAAATAACGATTTCTTTACATAGAAACTAACAAAAACTCCACAGTCTAGAGACTCTAAAGTCTAGACGAAGAGACCGAAAATCTTTACCAAATCAATAAAATTTCAAGTACACATATTATATGGCATGTATTATAATAATATTATGGTGATTATTATTTTGTGGTTCTCCTGCTTGTTAGCAAACCCTAACAGATCCTCTCATTATAGGTATTACTATTACTATTAATCTAACTAACATGATGAAAAATGCTAAAAGTGGTTCTGTCCTTCCTTAACCAATCTTTTGAATGTATTACTACTGTTGTATTCCCTGTAATTCTTATTATATTTAAGTGTTGATTACATTGTTACTAATGTAATCTACGATGAAATCCATCCACAATGCAACCTCAACCTCACTTTCTTTGAAAACTCAAAAATCAGATTCTCTCTCTCTCTCTAAAGAGCATACAATTATTCATTATTTCTTTCATTCTCAATAGTACCTTCATGTACAGTACAGTACACTTTAAGTTTAGATGATCAAACTCCAAGCCAAAGTCAGAGTCAAGCAACTATTGACAACAATCTATTTGTTTACTACAGCTAACGATTTACTAAATAATTGACAATGGCAGCAACTTGCAATGAAAGCATTAATAAAAATAATAATACTTATACGGGCAGAGGCTTTTTAGCCTCCTTTTAAAATTACACTATCTATCTAAAATACTCTACACTTTGCTCTCTAAGGCTCTAGACATTTAATACTGCCTGTTGTCCTTTAACTCTTTCAACAATTTAACAAGATACTCAAATATTGAAGAGTTTAAGTCGATAGCACTTTGTCCGTTCCTTTAGCCCGCAAGCACAATCATTCAATTTAATCCAAGCTAATTGTTACACAGTAAAGTCAAAACGAAAGCCAAATCCCAATCCCAATTCAAAGCCAAAGCCAAGCTTTTTCCATTATTAGCATTATTATTTCGATTGAATTAAATTGCATTGCACTGCCTATATTATAGCTTTAGCCACGGCCACAGAAAACATTCAATTCACCAAGAATCCTTAGGGGCAACAAAGCACACTTAAGTGCATTGCATCAAATTGCATCCATCCAATCCAATCCAATCCAATCCACTCTCCACTGTAATGCAATACAACTATACCTACACAACAGTAAAGTACAACTTACACTCTACAGAAACAGAACTGAGAATACAGCAAAGTATAGAAGAATATCACACATCACAGCATTCACAAGCCTACACCACACTACCGTAGAACTGACTAGTAACACAACAACTACTGACTGCCTAAGACTACGACTACACTACTACACTACAGCACAGCACAATGTCCCAGTACGCTTAGCTAACAAAATATCATAGCACAAGAGTCCTAAGGGAATTGCTAGTAAAATACTGGCAGCGGCAGTCAACTGAAGCCAAGTCAAATCAAGACCAAGTCAGTCCTCATCAGGAGACGAAGAGAGACGGACGGACAGGAACGAGCTAAGAGCTACAGCGCTAAAGTAAAGAGCAATAACGCTCCATTCCATTCCATTCTCTCTCTGCCTGATATAATAGCACAATAAATAAATACATAAATATATAATCTAATATATATATATACATCATATATTATTTCCAAGTTTGTCTATCATCTTTCGTGTCTTTGTTACTTCTCTCTCTATCTGTCTTTGTGAAAATTGAGTGTATCTGTATCACCATATATATTGTGGTGTAGTCAGGTGTGGTGATATTGTAGTGTTTTTGCTTTGTGATTGTTGTTTGTCTTCTGGGCAGGCAGCTTGTTATAATAACCTAGGTACTTACTCTACACAGATAGTATAATATAATATTATCTCCTAGGAGCTGAACCAAGCCTGAGTCAAGCTAATCGTAGATTATTACTTTATCTGCAAAACAAAGGGAAGAAAAACAAATCTTGGAAAACTATTCACATTTACATTCAAAATCTATTAGATTATTAAGTATTCATATTGAATACATATTGCATATTGAAAAACCCTCTAGCCTGGTTTGGTATTGTTGGTCTTCTTGACTCACATTACAGTGCATTACGACATCTTGTTCTGTTTCCTTCCTCACTTCCTTCCTTATTCATTATGTATTAGTATAAGCAGAATGCATTAATCTTGTGCACTATTACATTACACTACACTGCATTATATTACATATGAGGAGTTAAAAGTTAAGAGTCAGAGTGGAATAGATAGATACAAAACTTTAGTGGTTCATTTCATTTCACCTGAAGAGTTGACTTGAATAGCCTGCGTCCAGTGCAGTCATTCAGTTATTACATTCACTGGTTTACAATACTATTGCATAGACTACATTCTACACATACATAGTGTGTAGTAGGTACGTTATATTTGTGAGGCAAAAAAAACCGGTTGTTGGTTTGGTTGGGTTTGGGTCGAATCCATTTCCGTTTTGCTTCCTCTCTAGCAAAAAGTCAACGTGAACGTGAAGCCAATGAGCTAATAAGCCAAGCCAGGTGTATTTAAATTGCATATTATGTAGGTATAGTAAAGAGTCAACACGTCTTATAGTATGGAGTGTAGTAGGTAGGTTACTTACTAAGTAGTACCTTAAACTTTGACTGGTGTGTTGTGTTATGTTATGTTGTGTTGGTCTGGGGAAGTAGATACATGCCGCATACATACAGGAAAGATACATTGTTGAGCTATTGCAAATAATATTGTTGCCAATAGTCGAATAGTCAAACGAAAAGTTGGATTTTTTTTTCGAATAAAAGTTTGTTGTGTGCTGCATCTGCTGCTGCTGTTAATGTGAAGTGAGTGGATTGGGCTGAATTGAGCTGAGCTGATCTGAGCTGATCTGAGCGGAACTGAAAAGCTGTATGTATACATATAGAACGCTAACTTTGTTTTGTTGTTGCTGCTGCTGCTGCTGCTGATGTTCAAAGGAGACGTATGGAATTGAAGAATTTAGTATGTATGAAATGAAATGAAAATGAATATACATTATTATAGTTGAATGGATTGTGATTGTTGAAGGAAGGATTTATATATTATGTATAATATGTATATATGAATTTATATAGATGCTGAGATAGCTGGTTGTATCCACTGCCGTTTGTTTTGAATACATGACTCTTCGTTTGATTCAATTCAATTCAATTCTCTCTCGCTCTGTTTCGCTTTGGCATTCCTCGTGAGTTGAGTTGAGTGAGTGAGTGAGTGTATTTTTGTGAATGAGGGATTGATATACGTTCTCAGTCTCAGTTTAGGAAGGTGTTGTTTTGTTATTAATTTGTTTCTCTTGTAAGAGAATCTTAATGTAATAATAAACCACAAGACAAGAGAAAGAAAAAAACTGTTAAAATTGTGCTCAAAATGCAGGAGAGTCAAAAAGTGTGTACATCATTGGCATTAACAATTTTAAGGATAAGAGGAGTGGAAATTGTGACTTTAGTTGGATTTGGATTTTTTGCTATTTTCTCTACAGATTTTGGACCATCGCCCAAGTATTAGTCTGACTGAGTTAATTGGAAATTGTTAAGGTATAACCTAGCAAGAGCCCACAGTGACTTACTTACTTTACAACCTTTATTATATACTATAATTATCTCAAGTATATATTCTACTAGAGAAAACAAGACATTCGTTCTATAAGTCGTTTGTTTACTACCTTAATTCTTGTAATTGGGGTGTCAGTCACACACATACACACACACACGCAGTGAGTGAAGAGGACAAGAAGACGTGCTCCGGTTCATTCAAGTCTCTGCTAAACCTCAATGATTTCCACCTCCACCTCCACGTCCTCGAATACTACGACAACGAGGAAAAGAAGAAAGACGGTTTCTACTAGATATAAAAATAATGAAGTAGTCACAACAACTGACACTGAACCTAGCCGGATAGAAGTACTAAACCAAGTCTACTTCAGTCAAAGCCAAAGAAACAGGATTAAAGAAAATCTTCATTGTATTGATATTCATCTTCTTGACTTTGTTGAGGGGAGCGGAAGAAGAAGAAGAAGAAGATGTAAATCAAGACTAAATATTAACCGGGGTAGTAGTTGTACTAGTACTATTTCTAGTAGTAGCAGGAGTAATAATAATTCTATTTCTAACAGAACTAGTAGGAGTAGGAGTAATTCAGACAGCAGTAGTAGTAGTAGTAGAAGTAGTAGTATTATTAATAGGAATAGTAGTAGTAGTAGTAGAAAGTATTCACCAAGTAAATTTTTACTACATTTGATACTAGTAGCCATAATATTGACCTCTGGTTCGGGTATTGTTGTTGTGGAGGCTTTGACAGCAAGTAGTAGTAGTAGTATTAGTGGTAGTGACAACAGTGACGGTCTGTACCAACATCATCACTACCAAGGGGGGAGTTATGATAGTGAAGGGCACCTTGGAAGTAGTAGTAGTATAAGCACAACCACTGTGAGCAGTAGCCCTAGCAGTGTAAGTCACCCGGTTGTGCCTGGAGCAGTAATGCATCTCTTTCCCCGCTATGGGTATTTAAGTCTGAGTATGAGAGTTGTGCCCAGGAATGACACTCAGAATTGGATATTTTTGGAACCCTCCAAAGAAGTCCTGTCTCCCTCTACTACTCGGGTTCAACAGCAAACTTTTACGTCAGCGGACAATAGTTTACCCCTTCATAATGAATTTCACATAGACTTGTGTGAAGATGTGCAACAATTGGTTCAAGCTTACTTCAGGCGCTTTGTTATTGAAGGTTTGGATAAACCTTGGCATGCCTTTGCTGGGGGATGGAGGACTCCTAGTTTAGCCAAATATTTTGGCATTGACCCTGCATTCGTCAAAGGAGACTACCGCTACATGCTTGTTCGTGTTCTTATGGTTCGAAATGCTGGACGTCTTTCCCCTATGAATAATGTCACCGTGCTATCCACGTATGCTGATAATATTCGCTCTTTTCGTGTCAAAGACTATACCTCTTCGTATAACTTCTTTAATGAAGTTGGAACTCATTACATCAGCTCTTTCCTTACAGGAAATTCTATTTATCAGGTAAAGCTTTTCTTTCAAATTATATACATTTTTTCTAATAATAAGTTTTATTAGTTATTTCACTGTATCCAGGTGAAGACTTAAGAAATTAGTTGTGAATGTTATTTTGTGCCTTAAATCACGTATTATAATAATAATAATAATAATAATAATAATAATAATAATAATAATAATAAAAATACTAATAAGGAGAGTAGAAGTGAAAAATAGAGAGACTTAATCACTGACTTAATCGTCTTTTCTCGTACATGAGTATACGTAATATGTAAATCTGTATAAGATCTCATTGCAATATGCTTATTTCAAGTATTAGTTTCTTAGATATGCTTGCATTAGTTCTTTCTGGCTTGAGTCAGGTTACTATGCCCATTTTAAAACATTTCTATCTAGCAAAACTAATGTAGCACATATATCTGAGTTCTTCTGATATTCAAATGAGTTTCACTCTGACTGAGTTGTATTGTTGAAAATATTCGTTTTACCACAGAATAGTACAGAACTACGTCTACTGCTTACTAAAATCTGAACTTGTGTAGGTCAGGGTGGTTAAGTAACACAATTTGAGAATACTGTTGAAGTACATCCAGCCCTAAGCAAGCTAGGCAGTTTGACTGCTTTACTAACCTAACAATGAGATAAACTTACGTATTTGAACTGGGTATATTTAGTTCACATACTAAAAGAAATAAAATACGTCCATGGAATGTAATATGGATTTCTACAGTAAAATATTCCATTCCATGGCAATCTGAATTTATAAACTTTGAAATTGTACTATTGTGTATAACTTGTAATATTGTTCTCTAATTACATATCCAAACCACCTGTTGCCTTTTGTAACTACGACGGAACGGGGCATAGCATGAAAACCACTGTTACATATATACATAAGCTGATTTTAAGCTTAAAATACTCTCCGCATTTCTAGCTTGTGTATAGGTAATGCTTTCCTTAGTGTATTCATCCAGTATAGAAGAGAATATACAATGGAATGATATAATGATAAATCACGGTCATTGAACGAAAGAGTTGAAAAATAAATACACTTATTGCACTTGAGTAGGTAAGGTAAGGTAAGGTACGGCATTCTAGTTTAACAGTAAAAGTTGTAGTTAAGTTGTAGGTTTAGATTTGATTTATTGTTATCATGGCATATAATATATATATATATCTGTATAGGTATTCGTGGCGTAGAGTTTGGTTTCGTTGGTTTGGGTTTGACTACAACAGTATTTATGATGGAAAAGGTTGTTATGGGATTTGGGATAGAATGGAATTTCCAAGCAAATGACAAGCTGTCTGTCAGCAGTTATATAAAATATAATCCTATCCCCATACACGTTCAAGAGTGTCTCGCTCTTGCAGAGTTAAAAACGAAATTGGGAGTTTTGCTTGAGAAGAAAGGTTTGGTGGCTTGGTTGCTTGGTGGCTTGACTTGGCTTACGTTTGTACTCACCACACCACCATTGAATCAAGAATGAGTTATTTATATGGGTTCGGAATCGGATCTTATACCAATAGAAACTCACACCATACATACGTATAGGTAGTAGTATTGTGTTATACTACCCGATTTCTCTAAGAGTTTAAATTTTGTAAGTAACAATCAGTAGGAAAAGTTGAACTCTTATAAAAATCAAGTAGTACTGAACGGAGTTGAGGCAGATAGAGATACGTATATTGAACTGTAGTCGTTAGTAACTCTTTAATACATTATGCTCATACTACTGGGATTGGGACATGTTGC
>JAAXYV010000266.1:0-13456 GCA_036851875.1 Novacerus sp. FZ-2019
ATATCACCTTCTAAAGCTTGCACACTGTCCGGAAAAACGATTTAACACAAAACCAAACAAATAAAAAATTTGTCATTATTTACATAGAAAAGGGAAACTTCAAATGAAAAGGGGAATTGTGGGATATTTTTTATTTCCTTCATATTTTGCACAAATGTTATACGTATCCCTCCACAACTTTTTCGCAATAGCCGTAAAACAAAATCGAAGAAAACTTTTTTTCGATCCGCCCTATTACATAGACACGTAACCTCTCAGTAATGGCACTGATGAGACTGAGAGTGGCAGACTAAAATCTGACTGCAATCAGCAATCACACATACTCTGCTATGTAAAATTAAATCGTGCGGGAAGAAGTGGAGGTATTCTGAAGGGACGTTACCAATATGCCCACTAATTTCACTTTTTAATCCCTTAGCTATAGGTTTTGTATTGTATTGTATTCGCTTTATTCAATTGACATGTCCAACACAATGGCTGATCAGTTACACGGGCTCAATGAACTAACTCAACAGTCTAAATTACTATTACTACTTAAAACAAACAATAAATAAATAACCTTATTCACTAATATTCCTTGGCATATTTCCTATCATTACACACACATGGAAACAGCGCCAATGGCACCGCCCGCCTAACTTGTTTACAATTTCAACATAACCAACCATACATATATAACTGCAATCCTACAACCTATTCCCACTACATGGAGCAAAGCTAACGCTCATCACCATATATTGAGAATGGAATGCCAACTACAGAAAATTAAAATACATATAATAATTAATACATTCCAATTTGTACGCCTAATAATATACAAAATCATTACTACGTTTTTGTCTTAGACTATAACTAACCTGTTTAACAAACTTCGAATTTGATATGGCTATATTCTTCATCTCTTCACCTTAACTATTCCAGTGGCACGGAATTTAATACTTCTTTGGAAACATGCTGTATTATGAACCTGAGTCACCAAGTCAGCCACACTCCGCAAACTTCTAGGTTTACTAATAGGAGCATAGAAGTTCTTTTGAAACTCAGGCCCTTGCGCATATTTTAATACCCCATGGAAATGTCTGGCCAACGATAAGTCAATCTTCTCCCTTAGAGGCAATATCTCAGTAAATGCCCATAACTCTTCAGTACTCATAGCCAAAAAACCCATATGCAATCTTAGCATTTTTAAAATCATTTTGTCTATATTGAGCAATTTCAATGGGCAGACACAACTCCATGAGAGCAAATAGTAATCCAGTCAAAGACATACTGTAGTACTGTACTGCAATAGCATAAGTCTTAATAAGTGTAATGAATTCTAGATCTTGACTAATAAGTAGGGTAAATCAAACGCAGGCTGAGTAAAAGAGTAAGTATTTATTAACAGGACTGCAAAGTCGGAGACAATATACCAACCAGTAACTTGTGTGTATCAAAAGGAATGAAGTGAGTGAAGTGTGAGAAGTGAATGAGCTCACAAGATCATCATAGCATGTATACTATTACTGTTGCTACAAGTATGAGTAATCAACACTATTATGTATCATGAGGAATGAATCATTCTATAAAGAGGTTAGGTAAATAAACAGTACATGTTTAGCTTGAGTTTAAATAAACAACATAATTGGAAATAAACAATATATGTTCAGCTCGAGTTTAAATAAACAATGTAATTGGAAATAAACAGTATATGTTCATACCAGAAAATAGAGATTGAAAATCAAAAGTTTTGCATCTTACACTCCCAGCTGAATTTCACCCCCGCATATTTTTCAATATGAAATAAATTTTTGTGAACTCCTGAGCACAGTATTACATTTATTTTGCATTCTCTAGTTTCATAATACCTCAATTTGTCCTAGCAATGTCACCAATTTCTCGTCCTAAGCATGTTTCTGATACCTTTACGTATGTAGTATGGTATACTTGGAGGGGAGTGGAGGGAGGGCATAATCTCTAAATGAAGGGGGAGGAAGGGAGTAGAATCGAGAATGAGAGGGTTTAGTTTACCCTCTTTTCCTTCCACGTGGGAGGGAGTGGAGAGGTTTGAACTTCTGTTCTTTGAGAGTAGAGTGGAGGGAGGGAAAATTTCGACACAGATCTATCATCCCGTATAACCTGGGAACCGCCATTTTGTCCCTAAGACAAGATTTCGAATTAGGTACCTATTATTAGGCACTAGATTTGAGTAATGCATTCATACTTTCTTCGCACTGTTTGAATAATCTATGTTTAATAAAGCCCTTGATTGTAACAAATTCGATTTGATTGTAACAGTAAGAGATGATATTTCTAAGCTTATTTGCAGAATATTAAATAATTGGTTATTTATTTAACATTTATTTGCTTTTGTTTGACATCAATAAATACATCTGTAACCGTTGAATCCTACAACTTAAAATATTTATTTACTCTTTCATGAATAACTTTCTCGTTCAGAGTATAGAATTCGTTGAAGGCAGTGACGATATCCTTATTCTTTACGGCTTCCAAGTCAACAATAATAAATTGTATGGCAGAATCAATATAAACCAAATCTTCTGCAGTCATTGTTTTCAAAGATGCATCACACTCTGAGCAAGCATTGTAACGATAGTAGTCTTGAACAATTTTTATAGCTGCAGAGAACAGGGTCTTCACGGCACTTCTTGCAATTTTGATTAAATGTTGCGGGGTCTTGCGTATACCCATGTTGATTGATTTAAGAGCAACACTTACAACTACGGACACACTGCTTGAAATCGGTTTTTTGTCTGGAGTGATTGTAGTTACTGAATACGGTTCCTTTAGTGCCTTTGAATACACTTCGGTGAATGCCGCAAACTCAATAGCACCCTCCAAACGGTTCACCTCCTTCTTCAATAATTTACATTTTTTCCTGTAATTTAAAAATAATTGGGTAATTTAAAGAAAAACTGAAACTTTTTTTTGTATTATTAACTACTGTTGCACCGATACCGGGAAAATATAAATCAGCCAGAAACTATGTATTGTCGATTCAGCGCATGTGTATCAAACCTCAAGCATTGAAATCGTCAATTAATAAAATTCTACACTAATAAAAGAATTTGTTGCTCAATATCTGAAATGAACTAAAAAATTGCCCGCTTTAAGCTGATTCTTAGTTTTGAATTGACTGATGCAGATTCAGGCCCATGCATCGGGGCAACACCACTTTCAATTATTATACTTACAAGATTGGAAGGGTACCAGGTACTGTAGCCGTTTTGCCTGTAACCTGTAAATATCCATCGTGGAACATGTCTACGAATTTTTGCTTTTGTCCAGCATGACAACTGGTTCTAAGGACATTCATATAAAATTCTACAAGGTCTTCCACTCCACTTATAGCATCGAAATCTTCAGCAGTTTCCACCTTCAGAGGGCATGTTCCCATCCCAAAGAAAATACCTTCCTTCAGATCTTTGACTTTGTATAAGTCCTTGACACGTAAGTCCTGACTTTTCCATCCGATTTTAGAAAAGAAATCAGTGTTGGCGTCTTGTCCTTTACTTGCGTCTCCGCTCAGGGTTCTGCCTAAAATTCCACCTGAAGAAATTCAACACATAATTATTTTACTGTTCATTTGACATTGACACTGCCGTTATTAATGAAGACTTCATTTTTTAGAATTATGTTACGATAATGAGTCTTACCAAAGAGTCCGCCTCCACCTCCGGCCTTGCCTCCGCCTCCAAGTAAACCACCTGTAGGCACAAAAATTGTCTTCGTGTTCAAAACCATTCTACAATCTCTAAAAATATGCTTCAAATTTGAATTACAAATTAGTTTAGAAAGAACACACCGAGTAATCCTCCTCCTTCTCCTCCGCCACCTCCAAGAACTCCTCCTAAAATTATAAACAAAGGTTAAAAAGAAAAATTTCAAAAATGCAGTAAAAAATTCTACGCAGTTTAGATAATTCATTTTGCAGACGGTTAAGTCAACCCCCAAGATCAATCGGAAGCTACGGACATGTAGATTTGTATTCTTATGTATTTGTATTTGATTCTCCGAATTTTGAAAAACATGATAATAACTATTAAGTTATCAAACTTTCAAAACCCAACGGGGCAACATTGTAAAACAAAGCCATTTTTGTAGTAGAGTTTTTGGCGGGTGAAACCAAATTTTAGTTGTTAGTTCTGCCCTCTTTCTCACCGGCCTAGGGTTTTTAATGTAAACACAAACCATCGAACTTCGGCGGGTATGAAAGTACTTTTACTTTTAAAGTTTTAAAGATTTAGATCGTTATCTCTTACCCAACAAACCGCCACCATCACCCCCACCAAGGACTCCACCTAAACAATAAGAATCCACAGTCATAAATCTATCTGATGTATACACTCAAAAAATTGTATTTTATTTACAAAAAATAACACTTTATCTCTTACCCAATACACCACCATCACCGCCGCCAAGGAGTCCACCTTTAACAAACAAGAATTATACAGCTGTGCGATACGTGCATTCAAAAAATGGTATATCATTTACCTTGGTATTCCGCACTTCGTTTGATGTTTTGGAATCCTTTTCTATATAGACTATTATGAGGTCACTCATCACAAATCAATAAAGCCCTTTCTACATTGCCACTAAATAAACATGCACTACCAATAATTCTGCATCCCCTCCACTGCAGAATTATTGGCACCAATTTTTCTGCAACTGCTGAAGATATTATTTTGGCATTCACATTGCCTGTAACCATGCCACATTATTACATGCAAATCACGTGCACTTCAACATTCGTAACAAAACACAATAATAATAAAACAATGTTGAATTGGGGGCAATGACATCGAAGAAAATGTAAAATTGGTGAATTGCAGAAATAATGTCTAGTCGGTCAGATATTATTGCGACATGCACCATTAATTGTGGTGGTGGATCACCATTATTTCTGCCATGCATTTCCCAGTTTCACTGTTTCAGTAATTCTGCACCAGTAGTGCTGCACGATTAACGGTGCAGGATTACTGCGAACAATGTATAAATAATTTTCAGTGTAAGCGTATAGGAGAAAAGTTATGGATGTTTGTTGTTCTAAAATTAGGTTAGGTTTTTTTGACATTATTCGATATATGAGTTGTGTAAATTAGGTTGGGTTACATTTTAAATTCCTCTCCTGTTAAAATTTTTGCGAAATATTTTGATATGAGTTGGGTAAATTAGGTTAGGTTAAGGTCAGCATTAAAATAGCTCCCATGTTACAGTCTTCTTGAAATATTATTTGGATATGACTTGTGTAATCTCAACTCTATGAAATTTAAAAGAAAAATCAGACGAGGTGCGGATACCAAAGCTTTACAAAAAATATTTATCTCACCCAACAAACCACCACCATCACCGCCACCAAGGAGTCCACCTATAACAAAACAACAAGAGTGTAACCCTGTGGGATACGTGCATTTAAAAAAATTAAACCTATCTTCATTTGTTTAATCTCTTACCCAACAAACCACCACCATCACCGCCACCACCAAGGAGTCCACCTAAACAACAGAAACATCGTTACACCTTCCTGAAATATATTGTCGTCAAGAAAAACTTACTGCGCGAGATTCAAATCTCTAACCTAACAAACCGCCGTCACCGCCTCCAAGGACTCCACCTTTAGCAGCAAAATAAAATTGTGATTTGAAAGGATTCAAGAGATTATACTTTTCGTGTAGGTTTTAATTAGTTTCTCTTACCCAACAAACCGCCACCGTCACCTCCAAGAACTCCACCTAAAACACAAAGGACAGTTTTAAGCTCCTACTTTAAGTACTTTTCAATTTATTTTATGTCATGTTTTCTTTGTGTAAAATTTAAATAGGTACCCAACAAACCGCCGCCACCATCACCTCCAAGCACTCCACCTAATAATAAAGCAGGAGCGATAAGGCCATTGATAAATACATTAAAGGAATTATATAACGTGCGGTTGCCTTATCATAAAAGAAAAATTCAATATGAAGACAACTATTAGTCAGGAATTTAAGGCAAATTCTTGCTCCATTGGCGCCTAAACTTAAGGCCAAGGAGTCAGAGTTGGCTCCATCAGAGCCATTTTTACCGCCAGCAAGGCGCGGAGTGCAGCTCCACTAAAGAAACCTTAGCGCAGAGGTAAAAGAATTGTCATGAATTGTTGGACGACCAAACTTCAAAGTATCTTCATTGGAAAGAGCATAATTTATTCCATAGTTTCCTTCAGGGCAAAATAAATAAAATCGTGGAAAGTCCAGTTATGAGAGACAATTAATGCCAACTTTTGGATCTATGCGCTAAAGGAGGTGAAGTCAGTGACTTGTTGGCGCTCAGATTAGCTCCCAAGGAGATTTGGAGAAAACTATGACTCCGTATGCGCAAACTATAAATTAGCGCTAATGGAACCAGAATCGGATTTTAATTCATGACTGTAGTACGATTTAAAATAATAGTCCCCTCACTTTTATAATTTAGATATATTTTTTACAAAATCAGTTTCCTGAATGTCCTAAGACTGTAAAGTACCTAATCGTTGGAAGATTCTGTATCTGATAGGTTCACACTTATATTTATTTGACTTAAGGTCACCATCGTTGCTAAGGCATAAAGACATAACTTCAAAATTATCCATTTTTTCTAAAAATTGACAGCAAATTAAGCTTAACTTCTTTACTTGTTGACAATTTTGCTTCAAAATATCATATGCAACTTCTCGAGGGTTTCATTATACGGCCTGCAATATTCGTAGTTTCAAACCAAATTACAAATTCTGGCAATTTAAAATCCTTTGAAGCATACCTGTGTTTTCTTCAACACATTCAGCAGTTAGTTTTCTATTATAGGGACGAAGAATTCATTACCCTAACTCCAAAACTCTGCATACAAACTTATAAAAGGCAGTTGCAATTCTGAAAAAATATGTGATCACTACAAACTAAATTTAAATGCTAAATTAACTGGTTTATCTCAGAGACTCTACGTCGTTATCACTGTCATGGCTGCCTTAGGGAACACGTAGGCACTACACCATTATAAAACTAATTTAAGATAGCCTTTCAATTTGAAAATCCTTAAATGAGGAATTGATGAGCCTATTATTTTAAATCATCCTAGGTTTCGCCGTCCATTAAACAACCTGGTGGAGTTGGAACAGCGCAGACGCGTTGCTACCAAGGTGTGAGATTGAATCGCTGCCGCTGCCGGTGTAAAGCATTAATTATACTTTACACGCAACATTTGAATTATTGTCCCTTACCCAACAAACCACCGCCACCACCCCCGAGGAGGCCACCTACAGAACAATTCATACAACAGTGTTATAAACCTGTTAGGCAAGTAGATTCAAGAAAGTATTATAGTTTGTGCGCGAGATTTCAATCCTTAGGTCTTACCAAGCAAACCGCCACCATCATCGCCCCCAAGTAGTCCACCTATAAAATAAAATAGGATTAGTATATCTCTTTCGACGAAATAAATTTATTCAGAAGAATGTAATTTTCAAGATATTTTGTTGCTTTGAGTATTTCTAACCCAACAGTCCACCTCCACCGCCTCCCAAAATTCCTCCTGGAAACAAAGTGTCAATTAAACGTTAATTTGGTTTCAATGCCCTCCGAGAATTTGATTGTATTTTGGGATGCATTGTATTTGATAATTGTGTATATTGTTTACCCAAGAGTCCATTTACGGTTCCGAGCAGACCACCGAGTAAATCATCACCGCCATCGCCACCTATTCAAAAAGCGTTCAATTTATACCATATTTATATTTATATTAAATATAATTTCAATATTTCAACCTCAGCAGAGCTATTGTTTGTGATTATTAAACATTCAGTTTCAAGTACCTCCAAGAAGTCCCCCTAGAAGTCCACCACCATCACCACCTACACCAAGACCTCCGGTGAGACTTCCTAGAATTGAAAACAATTAAAACAATTAAATTGTAACTTTAAAAGTAAACAAGGAAATGAAACTTCCTGGTTCAACCGAAACAATGCAATTTAACCTCTACCCATTTTTTTTAGCTATGTATCATATTGTTTATAAAACTTCAGGATTTTTATTTGCACCAACCCTCTTATAATATTGAAAAAATATAATGATTAAAAATGTATACGTACCCAAAGTTCCTGCAAGCAAATCTGAAAAAAATGAAGGAATATAAAATACCCCATATGAGTTTCGAGATACCTATAAAAGTTTATTATTTGGAAACCTGACAGATTTGGCGTTCAGATACTAATAAATATGGTGCAACGTTACTGTTTAACAGAAAGTTTGAAGTAAAGTTTGACTAGTTCTTGTTGGCTTGCATACAGAAACAAGAACATTAAGGAACTTTAGTTCAACTTGAAGTTCCAGTTACGATTAATGTTCCCAGATGCCAACCAGTTGTTGTTGGAGTCCCAGTACCAATCGTAGTAAAGTAGTTCCAGTGTACCCGGAACAATTAACTGAATCATCAAACTTTGCAGTTCCAAATAGAACTACAACGAGAATATTAACAACATTAGCCGGATCTTGAAACCTAAACGGGAGTAGAGATGAGAATCTTTTCTTTCGTTCTGAAGAAAATAAATTTTCTCCTCTCTTGCCCTGAACCACTGGGATTCAATGGGTTGAAAGTTGATAATACCAAATTCAGAAGTAGCAGGATATAGATACATACGCAATTTTGTCCAAGATATGAACTATCCGTGGACAATTAATTCGAATCATTATTTAACAATTCAAGTGGTACCTATTCCTCAAGCCTATATTGATAATAGGAAGTGGAAGCAAACAAAATTTGTGGAAAACATTTATTTTTCTACTTAGAATGTCTTTTGAGTCCTGCAATAAGTTTAGGAAGATTATGCTACACATCACCTGCAATTTGCAAATAATTAAATTTTGTACTTTAGAAAATTCACCAATATCGAAATTATTCGCTAATCCAGACTTCCAGCCCACAGTGCAGTACTTTCACATATTTAAAGAATAATATTACATGAGTGAGTTTGTAAAGCATGTTTAATTCACCTTTTACGTTACCCACTCCTATTGTAGTTAGGTACTATATATCTGTTCTTGTTTGTCGTAGGTAGATGACAGAATTTCCCATAGTTTTTCAGATGTTCATAAATTTATACTTTTTAAATGTATTTATAAGTTATGGGACTAGACTGTCGTTTCTATGTTGGTGTAATCGCAATTTCAAGGAAGCGCTCTTCAATTGCGTTTAAGATTATTTCTGAGAAAAGATATACCAATTTTTTTAAAGTCTTTTTGGGTTTTAGCTACGCCGGTCAGTATTATCTAATGTTGTTAAATTGTGAGAGGGAGGAGAGTCTAAAATTCTGGAATTGTGTATTAAGAAATTTATGAATGACACCTTACACTACTTTATTAATTGTAATTTCTTACTCTGGTAGCACTGCATTACTACATTTTCCTTTCAAAAATTCCTCTTATATTGTTCACTAATATAAGAATCATTAAGCAAATTTCATTTCAACTGCAGTTTTTAAATAAATTAAATGATTCGTCAGCTGACGAAATCCGTGGCTAAGTAGATGGGATGCACAAATTGAATTTTTAGTGTATAAGGAATAGTGGGTGTGGCCTATCAGTGCGAACTCGCTAATTCAAATGTGAAGATACTAGTGTACATTGGGAATTTCCCTCCGTACAATCTGTTGCGGTAGCGAGAAGCTCAATGGGCTATTCATATGCAATAAAAGCAAGCAATCTGACTCCGCCTTTCTCTTCTACCGAAATGTTCCTTCATTTCCCTCTATCCCATAATTATTTCTTCTGTGCAATTTAATGCACAAACCTATATTGACATTGCTCCATATTTTGAGCAATAATATCTCAGTCCCGTATGCTAAACAAGACGTTATACTTATATTGTCGAAATCAGTAGATTATTGTGAATATTTTGGTACCAAATTGAAGCCTTGTCAAGCATACAAGAATTGTGGACTCAAGCCATGTATTGAGGTCTCCGTGTCCAACTCCTCATATCTACTTAGACGCGGATTTTGTCAACTTAAGATTTTGTTGTCCTTCCAGCCTTATTTCATTATTGAGTCAGTTAATTACCGTATTTAGTCAGAAGATGGACTCCCAAACTAGATCTTACTGACCCCGGTCTCCTGCAAAAAATTAGGCCGAGGTCTCGCGGTATTGAATCCTCTGCCTAATTTGAAACCCCGTATTTTTTATCATTCTATAAACTCTTTCTAAATTATAAATATGTGAAATCTGGACAAATCAAATAACTTTGTTTAAACTTGCATTTATGTTCATCTGTCGTTGTACACTCAACATCTGCCACTGTGTATGCAATGTAAAACCCGCCCGTCTTTCAAGACTCTTTCAAGGCCATCTTTGAATCTTTAAATTTTTCACCCGGAGTCATCTTGGGAAGCAGGCCATAATTTGGAACTAGGCCATCTGTTTAATAAAGACGGTAGGGCATGTGATTATGTGAATATTGTGTGATGAATTTTTATTTTTGAATTTTAGCCAAAATGTTGTTCCACTCTGCACATGCGTATATGGAAAAAGCCAAAGCCACAAGAGAGGAGGTGACTGAGGACTGTAGATTGGCAATAGGTTTTCTGGGGGAAGCCTTACCCTTCTTTATGGAAGACCCCTCTGCCCATTTGGAGTTTTACATTAACAAACTGGAGATGGTGATACAAGAACTTTTGAAGTTGATTGCAGATCCATAAACTCCAACCATCCCGACGCTGTGACTGGAAACAGTCCACAGGAAACTTTGGATTTATTCTTTCAATATTAACCTTCTTTGTGGCTAATCATAATAATAACATATTACTAATTAATAAAATAGATTCCTTTGAGAGGTGTTATAGATAATAATGTGAAAAAGTAAAGCCGGTTTAAGCAGAGATATGGATATCTATGTAAAACGCTGACATCTTCACATCCTTAATTGATTGATAATATTTTACATACTTCCTATATTCCTGGAAAAGAATTAGAGTTTCCTTAGTGGTTTCAGATTTCGAACTTCATAATTCGGTATAAATGAACGAAAATCCTGGCGGAAAATTACTAAAACATTCACTGGTATGGTCTTTGATGTTATCACGGATTATTTATTACCCTATAGCTAGCTGCAGGCAAACATTCACAATCATACTGAGCTATTAGGCTAAGGCAAGTTAAGTTGTGCATGTATTCTGCAGCTTGGGCAAAAAAATGCAGTCAATATTACAGACTCTTAAGTCGTCTTTATACAATGAAGCCGTCAAGCTAAGCCGGCTTTAGTTTTTAAGATCCACCCTTATTTCATCATATGTGTATCTATTACTGACCAACGAAAAACCCAAATATCTCTCTTCTGATTTCGATCTTAAGTCTCACTTCCAATGCGGTTTCGAACCCTTGCGAACATTTTTACTTTCAAATTTTCCAATGAAACTGTATGCGGTTGATAACTTGAAACCTTGGAAATGTGATGTTTCGAACTGTTTGGACATGCAGTGGAGGTTAAACTTTAAACTTACTTACCTACAATTAGAAAATATAATGGAATTTTACCAGATTGTATTGTCACGCAATAAACGTTTAGAAATGTGAAATCCATCTTCCAACTATAAATTATAAAGTACACAATGTAGTCCTTTGATAATACTGCATAGTGATGGTTCAAACTTTTCAATGATGGTTACTATAAAAATAACTGTATACACGGTTTGGATTTAGATTATTTGAGAATAAGTCTTGGAAACCAAAGTATCCAAAACACTTTTGAATCAAATTAGTTCAGTTTTAACAAAATGTTCCTCTTTCTGTAAATTATGTCTTTCACCATGTTACTTTTATGTATCAGTTACTCTTCTGCGTATACGTACTGACGAATTCTTAAGTTAAGACTATACCCTTGTTTAAGATAGTCGACTTCACCTACAACCGAAAGCGAGCAGAAGCTAATACCAAACGTTTTTTAAACCCTCGTTTATGTATTTGTCAAAGAAAACTTAAATACCTTCTTTGTGTAGTTAAAACCGGTATAAATGGTCTCTCGTTTGAACAGACGTTCGTATTAAAATTCCATTACATCCAATTAAAGCACTATGTTACATTGACCTTAACCTTTACAATATGACCTACTAATTCCATATTAAAAACTATCGTATTTCCGATACAGCCATATAATATATCAAATTCATTTAAAATACGGTTCACCAAATGAAAAACGAAAAGGGTTTCTCAAGACTTTTCTCAGGGACCAAAGCGCCATTTCAGATTTTCGATTTTAATGTGTTTGTTGTTGACCCTGATCCAAAGTTGAATATTTTTTCACTAAGCGTAGGTAGACAAACGAAAGGAAGGGGCAAGCCCCAGTACCAATCTCCTATTAAAAATAATACCTACGACCTAATAAATACTATTAACTTTTGCAAAGACATTGAAAAAGACATCAGACTGAGAGAGTGCTTAATCTTGTTCCATTAGTTTGAGTATGAAAATGTGTATTGTTTGATTTTGGGCTTTTACAGTGTCAATTAGTTTTATGAAGTCTTGCAATTTTGAAATATAATTAGTGAGAGTCTACGCAGATTTGAGTAATGCATTCATATTTTCTTCGCACTGTTTGAATAATCTATATTTAATAAAGCCCTTGATTGTAACAGTATGAGATGAAATTTCTAAGCTTATTTGCAGAATATTAAATAATTGGCAATTTTTTAAACATTTATTTGCTTTTGTTTGACATCAATAAATACATACGTAATCGCTGAATCCTACAACTTAAAATATATATTTACTCTTTCATGAATTAAATTGCATGAATTATTTAAATTATATCATGTAATTAAATAAACTTAATTAAATCAAACTGATTAAATAAGAGTAATTAAATTATATTAATTAATAAAATGAGTCTAATTAAATCAAATTGATTAAATAAAACTAATTAGACTAGATCAATTTATTAAACAAAGCTAATTATATTGCATTAAATGATCAAATAAACCTAATTAAATCAAACTAAATTACATTAATCAATTAAATAAAGCTAGTTAAATCAAACTAATTAAATCAAACTAAATTACATTAATTGAATAAATAAAGCTAAATACATTGCATAAATTAATTGAATAAAACCAATTAAATTGAATTATTTATTTAAATATACCCAATTAAATTACACGAATTAATTAAAAAACTAATTAAATAACACCAATTAATTAAATCACAGCCATTAATCAAATAAAGCTAATTAAATTACACCGATTAATTAAATAAAACTAAAATTGATACCGTAGATGCGCCTAACTTTGAACACGTCCCAAACTTTGAACGATATTGAAAAGATGTTTTGGTCAAGCATTAAGTACTGTTTGCGATGAAGTAGGAAAGTCGGGACAACGGCATTAAATCAGGGGTAGCCATCAATGAATTTACCATGGGGTTTGATTTTCAGTACGGCATTAGTTTTTGCTCACCCGAGTAAAAAC